>JACVVK020000439.1:355000-422500 GCA_018292915.2 Batillaria attramentaria
AGTTAATGACATGATCAGGGTACCATCCACATCACCCGTTATGTGCTTGTGTATATTGACATGATCAGGGTACCATCCACATCACCCGTTATGTGCTTGTGTATATTGACATGATCAGGGTACCATCCACATCACCCGTTATGTGCTTGTGTATATTGACATGATCAGGGTACCATCCACATCACCCGTTATGTGCTTGTGTATATTGACATGATCAGGGTACCATCCACATCACCCGTTATGTGCTTGTGTATATTGACATGATCAGGGTACCATCCACATCACCCGTTATGTGCTTGTGTATATTGACATGATCAGGGTACCATCCACATCACCCGTTATGTGCTTGTGTATATTGACATGATCAGGGTACCATCCACATCACCCGTTATGTGCTTGTGTATATTGACATGATCAGGGTACCATCCACATCACCCGTTATGTGCTTGTGTATATTGACATGATCAGGGTACCATCCACATCACCCGTTATGTGCTTGTGTATATTGACATGATCAGGGTACCATCCACATCACCCGTTATGTGCTTGTGTATATTGTTGACAGATGTGATACATACGTGTTTGTTGATTCACGTTGCAATTATTGCTACGTTTACAGCGTGTTTGTTTTCCATTCTTCTTTACAGTAAAACTCAGGTAAACTATCGCTCATTTGTAGTGAATTAGTCTACTGTATTATCAGTAGGTTTTGCAATGTGAATTTTTTTTATTATTCATGGTTGTGATATTTGTATTGTGTTCCGTCTCACTGTGCTGAGTGCCTGCTTGAGGACAGCATGAAGGTGGTTACACAAAGTGTCTTGCCATTCAGCTGCGGCAGATGTTGGGTGGTCACATTTGTCACCTTCCTAGGCAGGCCAGTTTGTACAGAAAGTTAGATGTTGCTGCAGTCTTTGGCTTACATTCCTGATACATATTGTATCAATAAATAGGCTGTAAATTTTTTTTAAAAAGGGGGACAAAAGAAAAAAAACAACAACAATAACTAACAACAAATGTACAGTACCACTTGCAGTTGGACAATGGGTGTTTGGTAGCTTGGGTACCAGCACATATATACATGTGGAGGGTAACACAACACTAGTTTTGCATTTGTCTGGAGCTCGCTCATTCCGTGTTGTGCCTCACACACAACTCGCAAGGAGGGGCGTGCATTGTTTGCCACACATACAGATCCAATCAACGCCGCCCACCTCATCCACTTCATGTTCAAAGGTTAATCAATTTTATTGTGTCCTTTTACAGACAAGATTGTTTTCGACCAGGAGGCGTAAGATAAGTGAAAGATTTGAGTGGAAAAGGTGGGAAAAAACGTGCACTATGTCTAATATATCGAGACAAACAAACTGAATTGCCCTCTTCTCTTATTTATTCTTGGCAGAATACCCGATACTATCTCATTTTACAGAATATCTCTCTGCATTTTACATCAGTGTGAAAGCATCATTTACTTGTCTCAGTACCTTGCAGACGCTCGTGTGACGACGGACAGTTTTTGAGACTTGCACTTCGCTGGTATTTTAATTAAGATCTACGATATTCTTGAAAGGGTGGTGTTGCACATGACCAACAAAAAAAACAAAACAAAACCAAAAAACAGAAATTAAATAAAGTACCTGTACTGTAAGACAGGAAGAAAAGGACAGTTTCTCATGAAGCACAACTTACCTGTACTGTAAGACAGGAAGAAAAGGACAGTTTCTCATGAAGCACAACTTACCTGTACTGTAAGACAGGAAGAAAAGGACAGTTTCTCATGAAGCACAACTTACCTGTACTGTAAGACAGGAAGAAAAGGACAGTTTCTCATGAAGCACAACTTACCTGTACTGTAAGACAGGAAGAAAAGGACAGTTTCTCATGAAGCACAACTTACCTGTACTGTAACACAGGAAGAAAAGGACGGTTTCTCATGAAGCACAACTTATCGCTGCGGATCCATCAGACAATTTCCTGCTTTTGCTTGAGTGGCAGATTTTTCTCCTTGGGTGATTCATCGATAGATTGACAGACAATCACGGCACACTAAATGATTGTTGATAATGTCGTCGGCTGACTTGCTCATTGTTTCACTGTTTGTGTGTATTTGGTGCACCACAGATGCAAGTTTAGCCTTTGTACAAACTCTATACAGGAATAGGTGGCTATAGTTCTGTTGACCAGTGTGTAGTGGATTGTTTTACATTCCCTGAATAGGGAAACATCTTGAACAAGTCACAGCTTTGTCATTGTGTGTGAGGTCTTGTGAGGAGAGTGTGTGAAGCCTACTCAACTACTGAAGTAGGAGCCTACTACACTTGAACATTGTCCATCAGTTTCACAGATTGTTGTGTTTTTGTTCTCCCCCCTTGGTTGTGATTCACAGTTTTCATGGAGGGAGACCTACATATTATATATTATCAGTGCTGAACAAAAGCTGCTTTACTTGACACTGTACATCAAACCAAATCACATGTTGATTGCTTTCTACAGAGAGTTTAAGGCCGTTGTCACACTGGAGTGTTTTTAGTCCGAACAAACAGCGAACATGGTGTTTTTTCATGTTTCTTGTGTGGCATGCGGCTACAACATGCCTTTGCCCCAATTTGAAGCGTGTTTTGTGCTGTTTTTGATGTTTGTTCGAACAAATATGTCTCCTGTGTCATGAGCCAAAGTTGTGTCTTCATTTCGTGTGCAAATGTTACAGACTGATGAATCGCTTTCTTTACTGCATTCCTGTTATATTATGTAATCATGTTGTACTGGAGAAACAATATTG
The DNA here is from genome assembly GCA_018292915.2 of Batillaria attramentaria. NCBI lineage: Eukaryota > Metazoa > Mollusca > Gastropoda > Batillariidae > Batillaria > Batillaria attramentaria. Next base: position 357,780 of record JACVVK020000439.1, read on the forward strand.
TTTTGAGTAAAACTATTTACTGCACTGTCTGTGTTCTCACGTCTGTTTTCACTTTCTTCTCGCAAGCTACAGACCTTTTTGTGTGTGTGAACATTTTATTATGGCCATTTTGTTTTCTGGTTCAGTACTGCAGAAGATTTGTTGACAGACCAAGATGACCAAGATGACTCTGTTGTGGAATTTTGGTGTAACTGGTATAGTACAGGATGACGTACAGTGTGCACTTGTGCACGATTCTCAACATCCACTCACGCCACATACAGTGTGCACTTGTGCACGATTCTCAACATCCACTCACGCCACATACAGTGTGCACTTGTGCACGATTCTCAACATCCACTCACGCCACATACAGTGTGCACTTGTGCACGATTCTCAACATCCACTCACGCCAAAATACCAAGATTCCTCCATTACTTATAAGCTATGGAGCAAAGCGGAAACAATCAGGGCCAGATCAAACCAGTCCGAGATTCCACCATTACTTATAAGCTATGGAGCAAAGCAGAAACAATCGGGGCAAGATCAAACCAGTCCGAGATTCCACCATTACTTATAAGCTATGGAGCAAAGCAGAAACAATCGGGGCAAGATCAAACCAGTCCGAGATTCCACCATTACTTATAAGCTATGGAGCAAAGCGGAAACAATCAGGGCCAGATCAAACCAGTCCAAGATTCCACCATTACTTATAAGCTATGGAGCAAAGCGGAAACAATCGGGGCCAGATCAAACCAGTCCAAGATTCCACCATTACTTATAAGCTATGGAGCAAAGCGGAAACAATCGGGGCCAGATCAAACCAGTCCGAGATTCCACCAACACTTCTTTTATTCCCATCACACTGTCAAGACGCTTCATCGGACATCACCACCATATCATTATTTGACTTTAGGGGAGTAATTGTGAATAATACATGTAGCAGTTTCGACAATGATCACAAATAACTAGTACATGTACACAGAGGAGACAAATATTCAGGACATCTTGCACAACAAAATGAAAAGCAATACGCTTGATGCAGGAAAAGGTCAGTCTGTGGTTCACTGCTAGAGTGGCTAAAAATGAAGTTGGCTGAGAAGCAAAACTTTCCACTAAACTCAGTCTGGACCGTACAACACAAAAATAATGTGCCTGCTGGTTGCTGCTTACACCTTCCCACAGTTGACAATATATAGTACGTTTCTGACACGCAAAAAAGACCCGCAAAATGGAGGTATAACAGCGAGGTAAAGAAACATATCAGTGATTACAAAAATATAAAACACAAGCAACTACACCACATCATGAAGTACAGTAGACAACTGTACCTGCATTTCACCTGCAAAATACACCAAACACTGCTCTTGCCACATCAACACTAACACGCATTTCACATAATTATTGTACATGTATACAGTGTACTCACTTTCATGTGGCGCAGATTTATTATCAAGAACCAAAGTTCCTCTCTAGCCACTACCTGCATGCATTTTGATGAAACAGTTTCAGATCAGTCATATTTTTCAGGATTTCGGCAAAGTTTCAAAGTAGTAATTAAGGTACATAATGGAAACAAAAAGATGTTGGAAAGATCATGCACCCTACACTATGCTGGTTTAAGTTTTTGTTTGTTTGTTCATTTGTTTTTTGTTTGTTTCTACTGCAAATTCACAGAAAGTTTGTATCTACAGACAATTTATGCAGGACATTCTCGTATCCCAAGTACTGTACACTCAACATCCACAGAAATAATGCATTATGTACATGCCACTGTACATCAACACTGACCAAAATGAGTTTTAGACAACGCAGTTGGCTTGTAGATGTGTCCATGTCTGAAGGACTAGAACACGCAGCAATGACTGTCCATGTGTGAAGGACTAGAACACGCAGCAATGACTGTCCATGTGTGAAGGACTAGAACACGCAGCAATGACTGTCCATGTGTGAAGGACTAGAACACGCAGCAATGACTGTCCATGTGTGAAGGACTAGAACACGCAGCAATGACTGTCCATGTGTGAAGGACTAGAACACGCAGCAATGACTGTCCATGTGTGAAGGACTAGAACACGCAGCAATGACTGTCCATGTGTGAAGGACTAGAACACGCAGCAATGACTGTCCATGTGTGAAGGACTAGAACACGCAGCAATGGCTTGTAGATGTGTCCATGTCTGAAGGACTAGAACACGCAGCAATGACTTGTAGATGTGTCCATGTCTGAAGGACTAGAACACGCAGCAATGACTTGTAGATGTGTCCATGTGTGAAGGACTAGAACACGCAGCAATGACTGTCCATGTGTGAAGGACTAGAACACGCAGCAATGACTTGTAGATGTGTCCATGTGTGAAGGACTAGAACACGCAGCAATGACTGTCCATGTGTGAAGGACTAGAACACGCAGCAATGACTGTCCATGTGTGAAGGACTAGAACACGCAGCAATGACTGTCCATGTGTGAAGGACTAGAACACGCAGCAATGACTGTCCATGTGTGAAGGACTAGAACACGCAGCAATGACTGTCCATGTGTGAAGGACTAGAACACGCAGCAATGACTGTCCATGTGTGAAGGACTAGAACACGCAGCAATGACTGTCCATGTGTGAAGGACTAGAACACGCAGCAATGACTGTCCATGTGTGAAGGACTAGAACACGCAGCAATGACTGTCCATGTGTGAAGGACTAGAACACGCAGCAATGACTGTCCATGTGTGAAGGACTAGAACACGCAGCAATGACTGTCCATGTGTGAAGGACTAGAACACGCAGCAATGACTGTCCATGTGTGAAGGACTAGAACACGCAGCAATGACTGTCCATGTGTGAAGGACTAGAACACGCAGCAATGACTGTCCATGTGTGAAGGACTAGAACACGCAGCAATGACTTTGAAAGATAAATAATGTAAATAAAAGTAATCATCACAAATTGGTCCATCTCATTTCTGCTCATCAAAACGGAATCTACATTATACGTGTATATTCACAAAGTTTAAAAAAAAAAAAGGTCACAATATTTTATCAACAATTCAAGACCAGGTTGGAAAAAAAAGAAAAAGAATTGCCCTCTCTTCCTTGGCCCGCATAACCAAAATGTTATTCTCAACAACCATCAATTATTGTTTATAACAAAGCAGCGTATGGCATATTTACAAATAATAATTTCTGTACTTTCCTCTGTCGTTTTTCCTTTTACTCTCATGAACACTGGATACATCAAAGAATGTTGAATTTTCTCATTGCAAAAAAGAGAGTGGGTGTAGTAGGGGGGGTGGGGGTGGGGGGGGGGGCACGGGAGACAACAGTAAACTATAGCATGATATGCGATTGAAATGCACACAGATAAGAACACAACATCAACTGTCTTTCAACCGAGTTCCGTTGTATAAGCGCACAGACAATTTGATGGTCTGAAGGTGGGAAATCTGATCTAAGCTACAATCTGAATCACAAGCAATAGCTGGTCTCACGCCAGGCACACACGCACGCACGCACGCACGCACGCACGCACGCACGCACGCACGCACGCACGCACGCACGCACGCACGCACGCACACACACACACACACACACACACACACACACACACACACACACACACACAGAGCACACACACACAGAGCACACACACACACACACACACGCACACACACACACACACACGCACGCACGCACGCACACACACACACACACGCACACACACACACGCACACACACACACACACACACACAGAGCACACACACACACACACACACACACACACACACACACACACACACACACACACACACACACACACACACACACACACCAAAAACAGAAACGAAACAAAAACATGTCAGACACAGAAAACCGACTTGAAGAATAATATTCCACCAATTTTTTTTCAAGATCCAAGTACTATGAGAGTTATGAATCAGACTGAAAGAATAAAGAATGTGATCTTTTGTGAACAAACACGTACCAGTTCATCCTTTGATTATTACACAAAGTGAGTCACACTTTATTTCCTTCTAAATGTTTGATTTCACTTTATGCACAAACACTGGTCATGAATGTCACCTGACAGGAATGTGAAGTATATCATGAACAGTCCCTGTGTGGAAGATTCAAAGGAACTAAACACGACAATTCATCAAATGTCAAGCATCATTCTGACACCCCAATATCTTGTTTCACATGGCGTTTTGATATTTACATGTACTGTCAACATTCACACTGCACCTGATGTAAAGGTGTAGATGTGTGACCGTTGATACTGGGAACAGGTGGTGGTATAGCTGTCCATGTGAGAATCACACTATGGTGTTTGCTGTCCACAGCATATGAGTTCACTTGGCAAACTACGTGAAATTTTCACCAAAACTGGCAAGACACTAGCTTTGTTTTTATCTGGTGAATCTGTTAAGGTAATGAGGTAATACCGACAAAATTTAAAAAAAAAGAAAAAAGAAAAGAAAAGGATATACACAAAAATTAGGAACACCTGAATATATGTGAAACATATTCATTCATTCACACATTTGTAAGTCAACCTGAAATTGCACAGAATAAACCACAACCAAACAGCGTCAAATTCAGCACAGATGAACTATGTACAGTCATTATCGTGAGGGTATCAACAACACCACCTCTGAACAACATTTACAATCACAAAAAGCTAATTCAGACCAGATGAAACATTCTGAACAAAAGAAATATAATTATATATAAAAAAGAAATTTCTACATTCCTACATCAAATACTCCTATATCACAGAAATAACTACTATAGGTATCAATTGTGCAACTTAATTTCACTCTTTGTTGTGACTGGCCGTACAATTTCACATTATCACACAAATTCGAAGCACTGACAACAAAAATCAAATGCACTTGTCTTTTTCTTCTTCTTCTGTTTCTCTGAGAATTCCATGCGTTTTTTTCATATCAGCGAAATACCCGATCAACAAATTACAAAGACAGGTTTCTCTGAGAATTCCATGCGTTTTTTTCATATCAGCGAAATACCCGATCAACAAATTACAAAGACAAGTTTTTAGATTTGCACAGTGATGCACTCTTACTGACTTTTCTGTAGGAGTCTCGACTTTAACATACATATTCAGATCTGTGGTTCTGCGAGATTCGGTGAGGATTTAGTCATAAACACAAGGTCGCTGCCATCTTTCCTGTTTGATCGGTGGATTAGTGAGAGTGGTGATGAGAGGGGGGGGGGGGGGGGGTGGGGGGGGAGGGGGGGGGGGGGGGCATTTCACTGAATCATCAACTCTAGGGTCTAATGAGGTTGAAATCTTATCTCCACCAAAATAGTCCATATACTGCAAGCAAGAAATGTTCACTGAGTCTCGTCATGGGATGTCTCATGTCATAAAGGGATATCTGTACATAAAGAAATCACTCAGATCACTCACGGTAACAAAAGTAAACAAAGAACAGAAAAGTCATTGCTTACAATACTACTTGAATCACACGCAGGAAATCTACATTTTATCAAACATCAATGCCTTTCTTCCAGTTCTTACAAAATATGTAAATAATCACAGAAAGTAAAAACTACTAACAGGCATTTGCCACAATACATAAATATATATATATAGCTTTCAAATGCGTGGTTTTAAGTACAAGCAAATAACAATAAAAATGAGATACACTTCCTCCACGAAAATCTGAAATCCCCACTTGACAATCTTTCAACACAAATGATATTTAACGCTATGAATTTTTTATATGATGAATACAAGACACTACATACACTGCTATCCTTTCACATCACTTTCACAATCACATCAACTTTCGTTAGGATCAGACCTGACACATTTCCATGCGGAAAAGGGAATGCAGAAGGAGAGAGAAATGTGGAACGCTTGAAGGATAAAAATGTATCCGTGTACATGTATAAGACTTGAAAAGTCTGGAATGCACTCTGAGATAAAATATATCAACGACGGACAAGCTCTGTCATGTGTCAAGATGTGTAAGGGCCGTATTAATAATGTTTTTCTGCAAGAGAAAAGGCAGTTTGTTTTCCAGAGCTTGGAGAAGTCCCACATGCCTGTACAATGTACAAGCATATACACGTACGTACTTTACGTCTGTATCATTCAATATCATGCTGAGAATTCATTAAGTATACCAATGACAAATCCGAGACCCCATCACTGAGGATTGTCCCCCCAAAATGGAAAAAAAAAAATGTCACGGTTCATTTTAATGGTCCCCATGGACAGCGACACATCAACGATGACTTCAGAATAAATAGAATATGACTTTAGAATAATAAATTACAAATTACTTACAATCAGTTTGTTGATTCAAAATGTTGAGATTTCTTGTGACGCGGAAATAGATCTGATGCATCTCATCTGACTTTCTTCCTCTCCAGAAATAAAATGAACACAAGGTCCGCGTTGTGCAGTAAACTCTCACCCAGCCGGTAATGTTGCTTGTTACTATCAGTGTCTTGTTGTTGTTTTCTTTTTGGCAGCGGGTTGTGTACTTGTGTCCTAAAACAAAACAAGAAAACAAGGTAACAACAAGTGCTCTCGACCAACCATTTCGCAGCATACACACACTTCACCTAAAATCTAAATTCGGTTCTACTTAGGTTTTCACTTCTGACCCCTGAAAAGAAACAAATAGCAAAAGTAAGCAAAGCATGATGTGGTGCACTTCCTGTAGTGTAGTCCACAGTCTCGCGGTAATGTTGATCAAATCTGAATGTGGCAAAGCCCCCCCCCCCCCCCCCCCCTTCAGTCAGGGAGACGAACTTGGTGTCTTCACATCCCAGTGTGTACAAATCTACTTTGTATAACAGCCTTACTGTCATCTTACCTGCATTTCCCGCCCCTTGGTTTCATACGGCAGAAGTAGCGACGCCACAGTGGCGATGAGACACATGACCCCATACACAGAGATGGCCAGGTACGCCGACTTCTTCAGTAACACCTGGTGAGACATCAACAAATTTCAAACATGGAGACTTCTCTTATGTCAAGTGAAGAAATACTAGGAATCTGCTAGCACTTTGAATACTTTACTCTGTGTGTGTGTGTGTGTGTGTGTGTGTGTGTGTGTGTGTGTGTGTGTGTGTGTGTGTGCGTGTGTGTGTGTGTGTGAGAGGGAGAGAGAGAGAGAGAGCCTGCTATCTGTGAAAGAAATATTCAATCTTTATTCCTCACCTGGGCGACAAAAGGAGTAAGAATGGCACCAATACGAGCCATGCCACTACACGCCCCCAGTCCCATGGCACGCATCGATGTGGGATAAAACTGCACGCAGACAAATACAGAAAAATGAACTGACAAAAAAAGTTTAAAAATAAAAAAAATCAGACAAACTGTACTATGTCAATGGCACTCATACAAGTACAAATTCAATCAGGCAAACAACAACAAAAAAAGGCAAACATACTTCCTCAAAACGCTCAAGTTAAACAGACACATGCATTAACAGCGGATGTGAAGGTGGAGGGTGTGTGTGTGTGTGTGTGTGTGTGTGTGTGTGTGTGTGTGTGTGTGTGTGTGTGTGTGTGCACGTAAGGGTGATCAATTCTGTTGAATGAGTAGAACCAATGTGAACATTTTGTTCTGTACTCACTTCTGGTGTGTAGATGTACGCCCCCTGGAAAGCTCCCGATATAAACGCCCTCGCCACAAACAGGAACACCGTCAACAGGGCTCTGGAATCGTACACAACATTTAGTGTACAAGTCTGAACATAGTATAATGTGCAATACATAACTTGATAGTGTTGGTACACCCTCCCTACCCACCCTCTCACCAAAGTGATATTTTCAGCATTTCCTTGAATTTTGTTAGGACATAACAATTATTGTCACATAATTATATCAATCATGAACAGAAACTTCCTTTTCACACACACGCGCGCACACACACACACACACACACACACACACACACACACACACACACACACACAGAGTAACACCCACCTTGTTGTGCAAATATTGACGAAAAAGACAAAAATACTGAAGATGCCGAACTCAATCGCCATAGTGAACTTTCGACCAATCTTTTCCAACAAAAACGCTGTCAAGAAAAGACCTGCAACAGGAAAATCAAAGTTTGTGTATTAATGAAGCAGGAATCCACTGCACCTCACGTCATTTACATGTTAAACAGATGTATTTCAAGAGAAATTTTTGTACACTAACAAAAAGATGTAATGAGGAAAATAATTCAATACTTTCACGTAATGTGCAAAATAAGTATGACACATGTGTAGAACAAAAACAAATATATATATATGTACAGTCTTCTGAGGAAAAAAAGGGAAGATATGCAGACCTGGGAACTCAGCGAATGTTGTCCAGGTCAGATCTTTGTAATCGTCCTTGGTCAGTGTTTTACACTCCAGAAAACACGCCTGGTCCCCACTGAACTTCACATCCGTTCCTGAAGAGTACATGGAACATAATCGCTAATAAAACCAGGCAGTTACAAAATCATGTAAATGTCCATCTCACAGCTTTGTCCTCCAGCCCTGTGGTGCCATGAGCATTTAAGAGGAGATGGACATGTGTGCTGAGGAGAAGTCTACCATACTGTACTGTACCATACTGCAAGCTGTTATACTAGAAGCGTATCATAGCTGAAGATGATCAAACAATTCACCATCAAATAAACATCCCCCCCCCCCCCCCCCCCCCCCCCCCCGTAAAAAAAAACCCCACAAAATGTAATCTCCACACCATGACATTGGAAGCGTACTCACCGTGACAACCGTCTGGATTTTCAAAAAGCGCTGTGGTCAACAGGACAATGCCGTAGTAAGAGAAGGCACACACCAACCTGCAAATTACAGGGGGAAAACAAAATAATGGGACAATGAAACAGCTGGTAAACATGAACAACACTGATGTATAAAAAAAGCTACAACTGAACAGAAAGCCATACCTTAGTAAGGCCGCCAGTTAATTAGCAAAGTAAATGTAATAGCCGTACAAATAACTGACAGACCGACAAACTAGCTGACAAATCCAACAAATCATCAATCCAGAAAACTGACCAGATGATCCAAAGCAAGACAGTTGTTTTTCTCATCTCCGGTGTCAACAAGTCCTTGATGCGTCCTCGCTTTACATGCTGCAAGAAACAGAAAAAATTCAGTTCATTTTTTTCAAAAACAGCACCATGCTTCATCGCCTCCAACATGTGTACACACTCCTTTCTCTCTCTGGCGACCTACCACACACATTCCACTTAACCCAGCTGTCTTCAAAGTGGTTTTCTGTCCACTGCGTCAAGTTACAGCAGGACACAGCATGCAAGTGTATATCTCACAAGAAGAATGTTGTTTATATCCTACTCCATTCACTACCAGACATCAAAGAACAGTTAGTGTTACGAAGTACCCAGACGCTGACAACCATAATGAATGATCCTACATGTACCTCTATAGTACCAAGAGGCTGACAACCATAATGCATGATCCTGCATGTACCTCTATAGTAGGTTCCACCAGTTTCCCTAGAGGCATCGGCTTCCCGTTCTCCTTCGCTATTCTCTCCAGCGTTTTCACAGCACTGTCGTAGTGTCCGCGCGTCAGGTCGTAACGGGCACTTTCAGGTAGCCACTGCAGAAAAAGATGCAACACTCATGGTTTCTGCTGCTTCCACCCTCGCTCTGTACTGCTGATGTCAGCTAGTTGTGCCCCAGTGAATGGCCAATGATTAGCAGCAAAATGAACAACAAACACCCTCGCTCTGTACTGCTGATGTCAGCTAGTTGTGCCCCACTGAATGGCCAATGATTAGCAGCAAAATGAACAACAAACACCCTCGCTCTGTACTGCTGATGTCAGCTAGTTGTGCCCCACTGAATGGCCAATGATTAGCAGCAAAATGAACAACAAACACCCTCGCTCTGTACTGCTGATGTCAGCTAGTTGTGCCCCACTGAATGGCCAATGATTAGCAGCAAAATGAACAACAAACACCCTCGCTCTGTACTGCTGATGTCAGCTAGTTGTGCCCCACTGAATGGCCAATGATTAGCAGCAAAATGAACAACAAACACCCTCGCTCTGTACTGCTGATGTCAGCTAGTTGTGCCCCACTGAATGGCCAATGATTAGCAGCAAAATGAACAACAAACACCCTCGCTCTGTACTGCTGATGTCAGCTAGTTGTGCCCCACTGAATGGCCAATGATTAGCAGCAAAATGAACAACAAACAAAACCAAAAAGCAGTCAACTAATAAACAAACAATCGAGCATCCGGGTTTACATGCTCCTCCCCACTCTTTTAATTATTATGAATCTTTTCGCAAAATCTAGCTGCAACAAACTGAGAATGCAAAAAATAAGCATCATTCTGTTGCAAGTACTACTACCTGTGTACAACATTGACACTGTCCCTTATGACACTGTCCCTTATGACACTGTCCCTTACGCAGGCTGCTTCAGTATAAAACCAGCAGAATGAACTGTACTCAATGTGCTTTTCCCTGGCTTAGCAAATTAAGCTTCCAATCCAATCATGCGTTCTGACAACATTGAGACGCACCACTTTCCTTCAACAAGAATTCTCATTTAAAAATAAACAAACAAAACATCCCCCCCACCCCCCCAAAAAAAAACAAAAACAAAAAAACCGTAGTACTCACTGTACTAGTAGTAGGTAGTACTCACCACACAGCAGGCAGCGAATATGAGGAGAGGTAATGCGGAAAATCCCAGCAGCCACTGCCAGCCCATTGACGGCATCACGATCAATGCCAACAACACCTCAAAACACGCTCCAATCGCCCAGAACACCTGCGAGTTCAAACATATCCCATCATGCATGACCCAAATGTGACAACACGCGGCTCAAGGGTTCTGGATCATAAGGTGGTCACTAAAAGGCTTCCCCATTGTGTGATGTGTGATCTACCACAGAAACTGACTAAATCATTTGCTTGCACTGAATGGCTCCCTGTCTAATGTGGGGACATTCTCCTGCTTCCATTGCAGGTCGTACTAAAACAGGTCTGATTATGCAACAGAGATCGAACTATCCAGTGCACTCGGAAACAGAAAACAGTGAGCGGAAACTCATAAAATGTGATCTGTGTGACTACTGTACTTACTTCGACTAGAGTGACACACGTTGCGCGTGTTTTGGACGGCAGGAACTCTGCATACAGCGTCACTCTGTGAACATCCACAAATCAACAGGTTTAGAAATGTATTCCCTTTCCAATGTTTTTATTCCTTTGTCGTCTTCAAATTTCTTATTTCTACTGTTCCCTGACTTTTCCTACTCTCTCTCTCTCACACACACACACACACACACACACACACAACACACACACACACACACACACACACACACACACACACACACACACACACACACACACACACACACACACACACACACACACACACACACACACACACACACACACACACACACAACACACACACACACACACACACACACACACACACACACACAACACACACACACAACACACACACACACACACACACACACACACACACACACACACACACACACACTGCATCCTTGATACACTACAATTCTATCTTCTGTGAAAGAGAGTGCAACAAATCTGTTTGATCAGTACTCACGCCTGTGGAGCACCGCCAATCCCAAAACCAACCAGACCCCTCAGAATAAGCAACCATAGGTAGCTTGGTGCAAACGCACTCAGGATACCAAAGTAAAATGTGACCAGTGAACACAGGATCAGCTCCTGCAACAAGACAAATGGAAATTGCGTAAACTAGTGAAAGAAAGTTCTGTCACAAAATTACCTGCATATTGCCATTTTTACTTTGGAGTACTGTGATTTTGCGTACAAGTGACATAAATTGTGATAACTTGCCCTGATAGAAAGTCCGAACCAACATTTTATGATGCATACACTGGTTTGATTTTCCCCCACAAATCCAGTACTAGTGGGCAGAATTACACAAACTAGGGTTCACATGAAGCAGAATTGAATGTATTTTCATCAAAGTCTATGAATGCACTTAAAAGGCAAACTAACAAAACAAACAACTACCCAAAAAATCAAACGAAAAACAAAGTATGTTAAGAACCAGACCGTGTTTATGTAAATAAAGCACTCCATATACACATATCAGAGTCAGTAGTGAATCAATTGTATGTTTTAATGGGCAAAATTAGATAGAGCATTAATTTGCTTTCATTTGATACACAAATATTTTACATTTAATGATTGATGACTTTTTACTGCCTTTTTAGAGCACACTGTTTTACGCACTTTCACTTATCCTGGTAACAGTTAACCATCCAGATAATACCGTCAATATATTACAAACCTTGGTGTCAGGCTAATCAGAAATACACAAACTGTCCAAGTTGGACAGGAATCAGTTTGTGTAGGCTTTCATGTGAAGAAAAAGAAAATCAGAATTCACATCTAACCCTAATTCTGATCCCTTGCATTACAGACGTGTCAGGACTGTGCTTGTGTCTCTCATACATGTGCATGTATATTGACCATTTTCCTGCTGTACTTGTCACGTATACTGACCGTTTTCCTACCGTACTTGTCACGTATACTGACCGTTTTCCTGCCGTACTTGTCACGTATACTGACCGTTTTCCTGCCGTACTTGTCACGTATACTGACCGTTTTCCTGCCGTACTTGTCACGTATACTGACCGTTTTCCTGCCGTACTTGTCACGTATACTGACCGTTTTCCTGCCGTACTTGTCACGTATACTGACCGTTTTCCTGCCGTACTTGTCACGTATACTGACCGTTTTCCTGCCGTACTTGTCACGTATACTGACCGTTTTCCTGCCGTACTTGTCACGTATACTGACCGTTTCCCTGCCGTACTTGTCACGTATACTGACCGTTTTCCTGCCGTACTTGTCACGTATACTGACCGTTTTCCTGCCGTACTTGTCACGTATACTGACCGTTTTCCTGCTGTACTTGTCACGTATACTGACCGTTTTCCTACCGTACTTATCACATGACAGTACTGACCGTTTTCCTACCGTACTTATCACATGACAGTACTGACCGTTTTCCTACCGTACTTATCACATGACAGTACTGACCGTTTTCCTACCGTACTTATCACATGACAGTACTGACCGTTTTCCTACCGTACTTATCACATGACAGTACTGACCGTTTTCCTACCGTACTTATCACATGACAGTACTGACCGTTTTCCTACCGTACTTGTCACATATACTGCCCCAGATTCCTGAACTGGACATCATGCCTGCAAACACCACCTGCACACACACACACACCACACACACACACACACACACACACACACACACACAATCACAATCACCCATTCAAATACAGTGTGACCTGTATGGAGTGTTACAAAATGCAAACAAGCGTGTTTTTTTTTTCCTTTGTTAATGAGTGGATGTCCCGTAGTAGAGGAAAATCTCACCGTTAAACCCCCTTGCCAAATCAAACTTTTTTCTTTTTTTTTACTTGCAGCACAGTGTTCCACAGTTTGAAAAAGCAACTCCAAAAGACTGTCAATATACTGCTGTCACTTGCCAATTGTGAACAGTAGTCTACATTTTCACTGAACATCAAGACCTGCAACGTACCGTTGTAATGGCAGCCTCCTGAAACCCCGTCAGCTGCCAGTCGCAGTGCAAGGCAGGGGAGAGAATCGCCAGAATCATCATCTCCATCGCGTCTGCCATCTGGTACACACACCCACACGTCATTAATGACAATTATACAAGAAGTTGTGAATAAATACAAGACAAGCTGAGATCTAAGGGAGCTAACCAACCCTATCAGTTACTTCCCCTGGCTTTTTATCGGCACAGGTGTGGGCAAGCTGTAATTTGCTGGATAGACATGTTTTTGTGCTTTGATGTGAAAAAAGCAGCTATTTTTTATTCAATAAATTTCTGTAATTGTATCTGTGATATGGGTATTAATGTATGTTAGATTGTGAGAGCAAGGATATGTGTAGAGTCGATGACAAGGCAATTCTTTTGTACTTTACAGATGCTAATGAAGAGAGACGGACTGATACGTTGATTGATTCAGGAGCTCGACTACACCGCCAGCTATAGCAGTCAGCATATTTATCACTTTATGTTACAAATCACACAACAACAAAAAATAACAAAGAAAACAAACCAAATATCATCATCATCCCCCCCCCCCCAAAAAAAAACAACAAACAAACAAAAAACAACAACAAACTAGAGAGGCAAAAGCCTCCATGGCTCCCTTGTGACAAGGGTCAAGGTCATTCACAAGTGTATGTTTGTAAAGCTCTTATACAAGAGTAATCATGGCAAGTAAAGTGTCTCTGGCGTTCCGAGTTCCTGGCAATATTACAATTTTCCCCGAAACAGTTTGTATGGCCTTGACCTTGGGTCAAGGTCAATAAAATGAGATTACATCAATGTCTATTATTATGCCAAGTTTGACGCCTCTAGTATTTGTAGTTCCTCTGAAAACGGTAATGTTAATTCACAACAGACAGCTTTAATGACCTTGACCTTCAGTCAAGGTCATTCAGAAAGGTAGGTCTCATTGCGGTCTATCATCATGCCTTGTTTGGTGCCTCAACTGTTTGTTGTTTCAGAGAAAATGCCAAGGTTAAAGTTTCCCCAAAACAGCCTGCATGGCCTTGACCTTGACTAAAAGTCATTGAACACAGGTATGTCAGTGAAGGTGTTGCCAATGTCTATCATCATGCAAAGTTTGATGCTTCTGGTTCTTCTAGATTCCAAAAAAATGCAAATATAAAAATTTCCAAACAGACTGCTTTAATGACCTTGACCTTGGGTCAAGGTCATTTAAAATGGTTTGTTTGCATAGGTCTTTTCACTGTCTATCAGCACGCCAAGTTTGGCGCCTCTGCTCTTTGTTATTTCTGAGAAAATGCCAATGTTAAAGTTTCACAAAAATAGCTTGTATGGCCTTGACCTTGACACAAGGCCATTGAATACATGCATAACTGTAAAGTTCTTATCAATGTCTATCATCATGCAAAGTTTCAAAGCTCTGGTCTTTGTAGATTCCGTGAAAATGCCAATGTAAAATTTTCAAACAGACAGCGTTAGTGACCTTGACCTTGAGTCAAGGTCATTCAAAATGATATGTTTTGAAAGGTCTTATGGTTGTCTATCAGCATGCCAAGTTTGGTGTCTCTGCTGTTTGTAGTTTCTGAGAAAACGACAACGTTAAAGTTTTCTGGACACACACACACACACACACACACACACACACACACACACACACACACACACAGACAGACAGACAGACAGACGACGGAGGGTTATTACATAGACTCCCATTGTTACACAAGGGAGCCAAAAAAACCAACCCCCCCAAAAAAACAAACAAACAAACAAACAAAAACAACACAAACAAACAAAATATAACAACAAACAAACAAAACCCAACAACAAAAAAGCAAACAAATGAAAACACCCAACAACTCCCCCTTTATACATGTATGACAAATAAGAAAATTTAACAAACAAACAAACAATAAAGCAGTTCCCTCTTTCAGGTATCATACTCCTGACCCCCCCCCCCCCCCCCCAAACAAAGCAATTCCTTCTATCAGGTATCATCCTCCTGACCCCCCCCCCCCCCCCCCCCCCCCCCCCCTGAAAAACGAAAACTTCCACACACACACACACACACATACATGCACGCGCACACACAAGCCAGGGGAAGGTAGCAGTACTGACCCAGGCAAATCCTGTCAGGATGGACAGTTTAATCTGGAATTTTCCAAATCCAATCTGGTCAATTGCCTGCTCCACAGTGTATGTTTCTGAAAAAAAAACAGGGCAGCCATATTTGAAATGTGAAGGCAACAGCCCCAAGGATCATATTTCCGTATCGGAATGCAAAATCAAGACACATCAAAATACACATGTATGTAGAATTTTACTTCACGGTTTAAAATCGTCCATGATCCAAAAGGAAGAAAAATGTGTAGCATTGTGGCAAAGTCACAACTATGTCTCTGCAAAGCATACTTCCTGAATTTTATTTTATTAAAAAAAAAAAAAATTGACCTTAATCTGTGCCATCTGGTGATTTTCGGTATGAATTTTAGTGCTTCAGTGCAGGAAACACTTTATTTTGGGGGCAAATGTTTAGAATTAGACTAAAATCTGTGCAATTTAGTGCACTTTGGAAAGTGCTTCAGAGGAGGAAACACACTTTCTGAGGGGAGGAAAATTTTTAGCCAAAGGTGGGAATCCGCCAAAAGATGGAAGATTTTAAGCTCTGAACTTACAATGAACCACATTTTTTCCTCTCCTTGACGCAAATGGACCTTCCATTTCACAGACCCCCCCACACACACTCACACACACCAGACCTACCTTCACTAGTGTCCTTGTTGGCAACAGAAGCTAAATCTGTCATTTCTCCCCCTCCTGGAGCTCGACTGCTGGTGGTGGCTGTGCCGCTGCTGTACATGGGAGGGAAGGTGCGGCCCGTCTCGCGGTACACATCCGTGATGTCCATCTCCACCTTGTCCTCTCCCTCCAGATCCTCGTACGGACCGTCCGACTTGCGGAACTTGACCAATCGCGACAACATGTCTTTCGAACGAGGTGAGTCCAGCTTCCTCCCTCTTGCTTGGATAATCTGACTGAAACAGGAAAGGACATCACTGCTGACAATGCATGCTGAAGCTGGAGATGACATCACTAAATGACTAAATCATGCCATGCTGATGACTTACAGAAATTTAGTTTTCCTTCATAGAAGAAAATGTCCATGAAACTCAGTCAGACTCCGATCTAGCTGACGGTGTAGATGGAATTAACCAGAAAATGACACATGTGACTGGCTGCTGTACCTGTTTGAGTAAATGAACATCCGATACATCCACTACCAAGGCAGTTAATGAGTTCTGCATACTGAGTGAAAGCACAGTTGGTTTTTATCCTCTGTAAGTATTCTTCAGG
This sequence comes from Batillaria attramentaria, assembly GCA_018292915.2. Classification (NCBI taxonomy): domain Eukaryota; kingdom Metazoa; phylum Mollusca; class Gastropoda; family Batillariidae; genus Batillaria; species Batillaria attramentaria. Next base: position 374,722 of record JACVVK020000439.1, read on the forward strand.
AAACAAGTGTGCAATGTGATGTTGCCAAGTCAACAGCTTGACGAGAAAGATAAAGTAAATGGACAGAATTTAGAAACACATATTTGCACACCTTATCTGCATAAATTTCCTCTAATGTGGCAGATCGTGCAACCTCAACAGTGCTTTTCACGACACATACAACAGGTGACATCCGAACACGTTAAACTTAAGGGCAGACAATATGGGAAGGGACATAACTCTGGAGTCTATCAGTTCTGTTTGCAGAGCCGCATATTTTCAACTCAGGACGATGAACACCACTAGACTGTTTCTTTTGTGGAAACTGCTACGCAGCTAGTCAGTTCACTGATTCGAAATCGTATCGACTACTGACTACTGCAATTCAATTCTCATCGACTCTACCTCCGCAGTGCTCCTACTTTCTTTCATATGATCCCAGCTGAAAACTTACTGTTCCACGCTGCCTAACATTAGCTGTGTCTGTATCCCACTGTCACTTCCAATTCATTTGAAGAAACATTCAACCAGTTTAGTGCCCAAATAATAAGCTAACTATTATTCTTAAGCAGATGTCATGCATGCTCAAAATGCTATCATCAGTACATGTAACTGTGACATAGGTGTAGCCACTAAACAGTTTTCTGGCACGGATCTGAGTGAACTGTGAAAATACACTGTCTGTATTCACTGACTTTGCCAAACAAAGCTACTGATACATCTGTGGTCATGCAAGAGACAGCTGCTTGCACAGAATATCCCCAAGTGAGCTGATAACGTATCTAAGATGACATTTTCAATACAGACCACTGTACAGAAACACTGTCCAGATCCCAAAATCAATACACCACTCGCCAGGTTCCTAATCCTGTACGCTGCCGCAGCTATAGGAAGTACATGTACCAATACTTAACATCTGAGCACACGATGGCAATGCTGAACTTCTTGTCCAGAAGTGAGTGAATATAATATTATACACAAGAAACTGTGATGGCTAAAATTGTTCAAAATGACTCAAGCTGTGCGAAATACGGATGTGTGAATTTAATTAAGCTTAGCAGTAGTACATCTATTGACAAAGTAAGTAATCAATATTGTGCACATCAGTTCTACGTACAACAGGTGCAACTCTATAGTCTATTCCTACACCTACGCTGCACTTAATAAGGTCACTCAAACCACTCGTAATGAGGCCACAGGTATATATCTCAACACTGCCATCAACTGCACTGTGGTTTTAATCCCCTGTCCGTCACTTAGGCTACGTCTCTGTTGGACTCAAGCACACCATTAGCTCAGGTGATCTCAATATTCAGGAATAATTCTATTAAAACAAAAATCCTCAGATTTTTTCTCTCATACCTCCAAGATTAGGATACATTCCATATTTCAAATGCATTATAGTGCAGGAAGTGTGTGCATCCTCCTTGCCAATGCTGCACTTAGTGTAATTGTCCCTGAAGGACTAACACTGTAACAGTTGGGCATTGATCCTTGTGCATAGCAGAGCCAAAGAAACTGTAGTCAGCTGCATGCATAGATCTACATACATGTATATCGTGCAGTGTACCCGCCTCACGAACAAAATTTATGACCGAAATCCACAATCAGTCCCTGCACGAAAATGTAGCACAATGTCTCTAGATATACAGCCACAGATGGCTGATATGAAGACGCGAGATCGTGATCTCAGGCCGTTCTGCATGATTGACTATGGTCACACACCGTCACCAGATTGTTTACTCCGACTGGGTCCAGATCGCACCTATCGCGAGCCGGTGAGTGAATACTCTGACTACAAGTTCTCTACGCAATGCATACCTTTTCTGGTGTGTCTGAAGATGCACTCAATCTGATCTGAGCATGGCGAAAGAGAACAAATCGACCACAATCACATCATTTTGACAAGTCTTGAGGAAGTAGCCAGCTCCGAAATCATATGTTGATTTGATACTCAAAGGGAAATAACTCTCGCAAACCTGTCTGGGGCTCTGTAAAGGATGTCACGAAAAATCCCCCACACCAACATGCCACGGCTCAAGCAAAAAGAAAGAGAAGGGGAGGGAAGGGGAGTGGTGTGGGGCGGGGGGAAACAGAGAAAAGACCAGTTTTTGTTTGTCCAGGAAAATTCCCGGCCAGGAAAATTCAAGCGTCCGACTGTCAGTCTGGACGACTCAATCTCTGACTCAGTTTGCGGACTCGCCGAGGGTTGCGGCCCGGCCGCGGCCGGCTGAACCAGAACTTTCAGTGACACGACTCGTCCCGAACGTTTCTGTGACATTTTGTGCTTTTCCGTATGCTGCTCATCTTTCATGTCGCCTCCTGCCGCGCCGCCCCAATGAAACCGACCGTTGAATGCATTTACTGAGTACCGGCCTCGCCCGCCGGGCCCGCCACTGACTGATGCGGCCGCGGCCCGGTGCGGCACTAGTTCGTCATTGAATGCGGTTACCTTAGTTTTACTTGATTCACTGTCAGTGACTCGACGGTTCGATAAAATCATGACTGCAATTTTTCTTCTAAACAGAGACTCTGCCAGAAATCAGTTGGTTACTGATCAGTGACTCGATGATATCAGTCCCGGCCGGTCGCTCAGTGACCGCAACTGACGGGGAACTGCAGTCACGCCCGCACGGTCACAGTCAGGCCGCGCCGCGTCACTGAGTCAAACAGTTCAAGACCGAGTCAGTCTCGCGCCACTCAGAGTCGGCCCGTATCAGTAACACCGCTCTACGAGTCTCAGTGCTAACAAGATAAATCTCTCTCTCTCTCTCTCTCTCTCTCTCACACACACACAAAAGTCCTGGGATTCTTTATATTCTACTCTATTAGAATACGGGGGAATTACCTGCAAAACATTGGCCACATAAGCTAGGCAGTAACGAGAACGCTTTGTCAGTGTATTCAAATTATCCAAGTGTGTGTGTCTATTCATTTTATTTTACGTGTTGTATGTTTTAGTTCACCATGTGTTTTGGGCTGGTGGCCCGTAACAATAAATGTTCGAGTTCGAGTTCTCTCTCTCTCTCTCTCTCTCTCTCTCTCACACACACACACACACACACACACACACACACACACACACACACACACACACACACCGTCCGTGGGCACACACACACACACACACACACACACACACACACACACACACACACACACACACACACACACACACACACACACCGTGCACACACACACACAGAGGCACACACCGCACACACGCTACACACACTGGCCGCGGCTCACACACTGACTGATACTACTGACTTCCAAACTGATACGATACTCAAGTCAGTCAATGAAAACCGTCTTGCTTACACGGTGGGCGGAGACAATTCATGGACGGCGGTGACGTCATTGTCGTCCAGGGTGATGCGCGATATGTCATCCGATGAACAGGTATCGTGTGAGGTGGTGGGACTGGGAGCGGGAGCCAAGGTAGTGGATTCCGGTGCTGATTGGCTGATGTCCTCATAACTCTGATCACGGTCGAATGCTGATTGGCTGGCGGCAGTGTCGACTGGACGGTCAATGTCGTTCTCCATGTTTGGCCGTCAGTTCAATCCGTTGATTACTCGAGTCGTCAATGACGGTCAGATCAGTCAAACGTCACATTCCGCATCAGTGCACGGTTGTGAAACCGTCTGCAACAAAGGCGATTCAACAGAGTAAAATTAATATATAATTTAGACTGACAATACGAAAAACTTGACAAAACAATACAAAAATGAAACTGACAGACGCCGGTTAAAAAAAAAGCCCAGGAGACAAAAGGAAACGGAAGAAAAACATAACACAAGAAAAACTTGCGACAAAACACAGATCTGTGTATATATAGGCGTATGAATACTACTACCCACGTACACCGGTATCAACTTGATATAGTATGGCTATCGATCGTCCTTCGAGTCACGGTCAGTGTGTGAATTATCGGCTATCCGGCCGCCGACTGGACAGCTGCACGGTCAGTCAGTGCAGAACTTAATAATTGACATCACACAGCAAACAAATGAACAAACAAAAACTGAACAAGCGACAACACCACCTGAAAACAAGGAGGAACGGCCCCGTCCTACAAAGTTGTTTCTCCAAACTTCATATTATTTTGTCTGTTTTGTTGTTATTGTTGCCGGTTCTCCCCTCTCCAAGTTCTACCAACGACACTAGATCCTCTACGACCTCGACCGATTAGCCACGTGACTGGGGGTGGGGCCGGGTGGGGGAAGAAGGGGGGGGGGGAGACAGAGAGAGGCAGAGATAGAGGGTGGGTGTTTAGGAGTTTAACGTCCTTTTCCACCACAAAAGGGTGATATCAAGGACGGGGCAACGAGAAAAAGGCCAGCACAAATATTTGGCCCCAGCGGCCGGGATTCGAACTCTCGGCCCAAGCATTGAAAGTCCAACGCTCTACCATTCGGCCACCCTGGCTCCCCAGAGAGAGAGAGAGAGAGGTCAGTTCCGTGAACTAAACATTTGCCGTCAGCCTCAGGCAGGTCGTCATACAGAGAGAGAGAGGTGACGTCAATTCCGTGAACTAAACTTTTGACGTCAGCCTCTAGCACTGAGATCGTCTGAGGATGCTTGTTCATGTCTTGTGATTTCCCTGTTGGCTTTGTGACTTCTCCGACTGAATTATTTTTCACATGAAATCTGGAAGATCTAGAGGGCTGATGAAATGTCGGAAGCAGTGACGATACTTGCAGATTTTGTCTGTGAACCAAACATTTGACGTCAGCCTCAAGCTGCTCGTCTGTCAGGTGATACTTCTTCATATCTTGTGATTTCCTTGTTGTTTCTGTGACTTCCGTGACTGAATTAATTTTGATATAAAATCTGGAAGATCTAGAGAGCTGATGAAACGTGGACTTAAGTGCCTCGGGTTGTACTTACGAAATTGCAAAATTGGAACTTTTTTGACCAGCGCTTCTCGCAGAAACGTGAAAAAATGTGTTTATCTAAAAGCTCTGTTATTCTTAATACTAAAGCTATAATAGTGCAGTAGTTCATGTCATATGTGCAGTTGGCATAAGTGACAAAAATACCGGAATGATGAGTAATTTGAAGGAGTCTTTTCATAGATATTTGGCCTTATATGCAAACCACCCCTACCTCGGAAATATTTTTCTTACACAAAACCTGTCAGAGCTACAGAGCTGTGCTACGAAAACAGGCAGTATAATTGGATGATCTTCCCAATTTCAGAAGATGAAGCCATCTGAACATTTTTTTCGAAAAAAATCGTAACATGACCGATTTTTTAAAATCGGCGATAACTCTTCTGAAAATGCGGCAGGCTAAAAATCGTGAAAGGTAGCTCTGGAGAAGGTGAATTACCATTTTATCTCAAAGTAAAAAGGCCTCCAACGAGGTGGTTTAGGAGATAGCCATCATTACATCCGTCCACACACACTGTGTGTGTGTGTGTGTGTGTGTGTGTGTGTGTGTGTGTTTGCTGATTGTAACTCAGTCGCAAACAGAAAGTTAAACAATGGTAAATGTGCCAAACGTGCAATTTTTATAACATTGTTTAATCAAAGTATTTTGTACCGCAAGAAAATAAAACATCTCTCCTTCTAGCGCATAAACGTGTACACAAACCCCAACAGTACCCCTCACCCGTCTGGTCTAGGGGAAGCCACTAGCATAATTCCGCATTACACGGTTATTTCCCGTGGACTGCCCGAGGCCCTCGAAACAGACTAAGACCGCATACTAAGCAGCCGTATTTTCACAGGTGAGCTGGCATATGCTTTGTTAATTCGTTACAACCCGGTAGGAGTGTGTCCGTCACAAACTGACCGCCGTACAACTCACCAGGGTTCTCTGACCGACAGCAGTACACCTGAAACCGCTTCGAACACACCTGTTGGTCGGTGCACGTGCACTGTAAAGTGGCTCGGTATACGGATGTCAGTGTAACACGTGAATCAAACTCGGTGTTTCCCCCCGAGAGATGTTGCTTCACGTACTGACACTTTCCACTTCACATCAGTCCTTCACTCTCGCTTATATTACTAGTACTGAAGCTTCTTGTGTTGTCGCTGGCACAAGTCATCTTTACACTGAGGAGACAGACTCAGTGAGGTCACTGACTGTGACATAGGCCGACTGCTTACCCTGTTGCCGCCCCAGTCGCTAAACATTCCTGTACCGTGCTTTGTTTCTCTTGGTAACGCGTTGCACGTGCGACGCCACTGACTCTGTTGTCAAGTTTTGCTTGCGTCACTGACTACAGGTTCACCGCAACTCAACCGGCGGTTACCATGGCATGATTTTCAAGTCGAGACCTGACCTGACAGGTTTCTCGTGCAGCTGTGACCTGGATGGCCCGTTAAGAGCCTCTGTGTGTGTGTGTGTGTGTGTGTGAGGGCGCGTGCGTGCGTGCCGGCGTAACATGCGACGGTTCTCTCAGTTGTGATGTCGTCAGAAAGTGAAAAAAAAAACTTAGTAGTTATGCTGAAATCAGTATTAGTAAACATTTAAAGCCTAAAGGAAATTTAGATGATCAGCCGGTGATCGTGATGATAATACTGTTCCGCTTCAGTGTTGTCAGTTTGTCACAGAGTGAATTTCGAGTATCCCGTGCTTTGTTCGACGGAGCGTGCAACACAAGCTGACCGAACTGGTCTAGTAAACCGAAGATAGTCTACACAACGCACCTCAGTCACGCTCCCGCCCGCCATCGAACAAAACACGGGATACTCAGTATAAATAAGTTTCGACACACAGTCGCAATTCACTCTGTGACACAGTTGATGTGCGGTTTGAAAACAAAATCAAATTCAAACAGCACTAGTTTTGTTTGAAAGCCGACATGAGACGTGTCAGAACTTATATATAAAGGATATTGAGAACTTGACATGCATCGGGCCAATATGAGGTCAAAAAGAAGCTTGCACAAACATACCCCTCTAAACCAATAAGTGAAATGAAATGACAAAAACAGAAAATGATAAAAATGAAACAGATAAAAACAAAAACAAGACAACAATTGCAAAAAACCCAACTGATGAGAGAGAGAGAGAGAGAGAGAGAGAGAACAATACTGACTCTGATTTCAAGTGTTCATGTTGACTCCGACTTGGTAAAGTGTTGTTCAGCACACTTGTAAAAATACACAGCAGTGAACAAGCAACTGCTGCTACATTTTCAACAAACAGTGATGATAAGCCATTGGACGGCCAAAGATCATGGTGATTCATACACCTCTGCTACTTCATATACATACTATATCATTATTATTGGTGCTGAAAAGTTGTGGTTTGGCATACTGAGCTGGGAGCCGGGAAGGCCGAATGGTAGAGCGTTGGACTCTCAATGCTCGGGTCGTGAGTTCGAATCCCGGCTGGGGCCAAATATTTGTGCTGGCCTTTTTCTCGTTGCCCCGTCTTCGATATCACCCTTACGTGGTGGAAAAGGACGTTAAACTCCCAAACACCCACCCACCCACCCGCATAATGAGCTAGTGGCATAACGGAGATACATTTTACAAACAAATTCACACACGAAACCGGCTCACACGAAACATGCTTGTACCGGCTACTGCTGGTCAGTTGCCTCTGGCAGCTGCCTCTTTCTGTCCCGTCATGCATCGCTTGGACATGGCGTCTGTCAGTGAACGCAGTCCCATACTGACTGTCTACCAAATAGACAATCGTCCCAGTTGATGCTTCATCAGTCATTGTACACGTACCGTCTGCCTATACACAGTGTCTCACTGGCTGTACCATGCACCCGTACGGCGACAGACTGACTTGAACACGACATGAAGCCATGTGTATCCACACACAAACTGATCATACCACCCTGTGTTTCCACAACCAGGTATCAATTAATGAGACTTTTAACTACATGTACTGGTTGTGGAAGGCCATAGACAAAAAGGCTAACAGGCGACAGATGTTGCGGACAAACATGCGCAGTCACGCGCAGCTGGCGTGTTGCTGTGTTCTAGTTTTCCCCGTCTCAGTGAACGTATATTAACAGCATTACGTTTGTTTTGGATGGCGCAGTGTTGATACTATCTCTCCGCGGATGTGTCCTGGGGGAACTGAGCAATAGTTTTGTGTGAATCTTTCATACACTTGTACACTATTGAGGACATTAGTGAAGTGTTAAAACAAACACACAAAAAGCAAACAATATCAACAACAAAACCCAAACGAAAACAGCCAAACAACAAAAACAACAACAAAATAAAAAGAAAATAAAAAAAAGTCGCCCCCCCACCCCCAAAGACCCCAAACAACCAAACAAACAAAACCACAAAAAAACGTTGAACACACGGCACATTCTGTGCGTGCTTTGTGTTTTATCAAAAGCTCTCGCATTTGGTGACGGTGTTTTCCCTCACCAAGCTTATTTTATCCTCTCGTGTGTCGCGTGTCACATCAACAACAACAACAACACACACACACACACACACACACACACACACACACACACACACACACACACACACACACACACACACACACACACACACACACACATCAAGGTGGTTAGTCAGGACCCACCACTCTGGCGCTTTCATGATCCATAACCTCCATGGTGGTTGTGCCATCCGTTTGTTGGAAGTGACATATTCCTTCTTTCAGGCGCCGAAATCACACGAGTGTCAAGTTCGGAATCAGTGACTCTTGAGTGCCCACACTCCGGCACAAGTGTGGCGAAGGTCCACGGAACAGCTCCTGATCAAGCGGTGCTTCTGTTTGGAGAATGTCGAAATCACCATAATATCTATAAGAACTGTTCGATTTGTTTTCCGCACGCTTGCGTCACTCCTCTCTCTCTCTCTCTCTGCCTGTGTCGGCAGAAACAGCGTTGAAGAGCAATACGTTTGTGGCCACAGTCAACAGTGTATGTTCATGTCAGTTATTATGCAGCAGGTGTTGCTGAAACTGAAGACAGAGTCTCGTGTTGACACAGGACAGTATATTATCTTGCCATTGCAACACACGGCTATACCGGGGCTGATTTGTCAACTCCAGCGTGCAGCACGTGCAGTGTGTCATTGTGTCATCGTATGTTTGTGTCACCAGCTTTGTGTTGCATCGCCAGAACACGTGGGAAACGTCATTATGATAAAATTTGAGATAATGAACGTTGTGTAGTTGTAGTTTAAGTGATAAGACCTTCAAATCGATTAGCGCGCTAAACAGCGGTTTCCTGCCGTGAACTGAACTGAGTGTGACCCCTCTCTCTCTCTCTCAGTCTCGCTCACACACACACACACACACACACACACACACACACACACACACACACACACACACACACACACACACACACACACATCAGGCGGCACTGAAATGTGTGGAACCAATCAGCTAGGATCATTATTTCGCTGTTTGGGTACTGATTTCCTTGGCTTCAGTGTGATAGTAAGATGCTTAGGAACTAGCAAATTTGTGTCAGAACTGAACTGGGGACAATGGAAATTTTTGTAGTGAATTAAAAAAAAAACCAAAAAAACTATGCAATATCAAAATTGACACGCAGCATGCATTAATGTTAATTACAGACAGAGGTGATAACTGAAGTACACCGGGCCTGCCTACCTACGTATCTAATGCTCGGGTCGTGAGTTGGAATCCCGGGTGAGGCCACTGCAAATATTTGTGTTGGCTATTTCTCGTTGTCCCGTCTTTGATATCCCCCATACCCGGTTGAAAAAGGACGTTAAACTCACAAACACCCACCCAGCCCCCCACCTATCTAGCTGACAAATTGTTGTGAACTTGAGCAAAATTTAAAGAAAAGGGGATAGTAACCCGGATTTCCCTGATAGGGATGATGAAGCAATAAAAAAAGGAAAAAAAAAAGTTGTGAGCTGTGTTGGTAGTGTCTGACAGTAGCACCCTACCAGTTACACAGGTACATGGACACTGACAACATGTCACAAGTTGGCACTGAGCCAACAGCTGTCATCGTGAAGCGTAATGCGAAGCGGCTGCTGAAGTGTCACTGACGTGCACCCGATGACTGCACGAGCCTCAGGTCACATGACTGATCCAGTAATGATAATAACTAAGCACTGTGTGTAGGCGCGGCTTTTCCCAATTTCTTGAATTCGCTCAAAGCAACGCGAGCCGTGAACCCAACACGCACGCTCACGTGAATCACACACATTCTCTCACACACTGGACATGAACACACTGATTACAATCACCTGGTGCGAAGGGTCAGCTCAGGTATTTTACTTTTGGAATTTTGAATAATAGAACTGCATGTTTTTTTTTTTCATATTTTGTGGGCCGAACATTACCCAAAAAGCAGAGGGGATTCGCGGGTTCGCGCATCCTGTAGACGGCAGCGTATTACATTATTCTTATTGCGTATTGTATTAGCTTCACTTATCACTGATTCAGATAATAATATAGACTATTTCCAGCCTGAGCACACAGACGCACTCACAAACACCGTGCTACTGCCGGCTCCCGCCAAAACACTGGTTGTCTTCTGTCAGAGAAGTCTCGGCGTAGTCAGTGGCGTTTGAAGACTACACACTGTTTATACTAGTAGATTATAGATTATACACCTCATGCATGAAGTACCGATGTCACAGACTGATTGACGACTTTCATTGACTCATGGTTGACTGTGCGTTTCACATGGACCAGTTTTGCAGACGCCCAGCGCAATATGGAGATGCAGCTGTCAGGGTAACCGTTGGGCTCGGTGAGGCGGGCAGTATGGGGAGTGAAGCCAGGAGAGAAGGTGAACTGTCGGGTGGACCTTGTGTAGCGGTTACCGGCCCTGCATGACAGCACGCAGCGAGATGGGGTCAGGTAAGAATAAGGGTGTGTGTGTGTGTGTGTGTGTGTGTGTGTGATATTTCTGTCACTTCGACTCTGCTGCTTCTTTGCTAAAGCTTGTTGGTAGCCCCCCCCCCCCCCCCACACACACACACACTCGCCACTGACCCTCGCCACAACTGACTATGATATGAATATAAGCTTTCGTATCAGTCTGCTATTGAGGCAGATGTGTAAACTGACCATTTCGACAAGATCGATGCCTCGATCGATGTATCCTTGTTCAGCTGTAGTGTTAGATTAAAGTCTCAATTCCTATGACAGGCATGCAACAGCGCGTGGACAACTTTTCAGTCACCGAGTCAGTGTGCTTAATCTGTGAACCGGAAGTGATCAGTCATTAGTATACAGTATTAGTATACAGTCATTAATATAGTATAGGTCTGCAACACTTTGTTGTGACTAGCTGGCGCGTATGTTGTTGTAGAAGCGGACCGTACCGCGTATTGATCAAACAACATGAGAACCAGCTAGACTTTGCTGACTGGTGGTTATTTATAGAAGATTTGTCGAGTCCCGGTCTGTTCAGAAATGGACAGTAGGCTCAAAGAAAGTCGCGTATCTCTAACAGTTGAAGCCACAAAGTCCGGCAAACGGTGGCGATGGTCATTGAAGTGTAGTACATGTATCTGGCACACAGCAGGACAACTTCGTAAGTTGCACTTTTCCATCTCAGCGGCGTTAGGACTAGAACATAGAGGCTTTAAACAATCTTTGCTTCCTGTGTGACCGATTTTCAACCCTTTTTTTTTTTATTAAATGGGAAAGTTTTTAAGGTGCTGAGCGTCTGAATGTCAAGCTCTACGCGGTCAGATGAACTCCGCCTGGGAATGTTCTCCCAGGATGAGACTGCTCGCTTTCAGGTTTTCGAGAAAACGACCATGTTTTTATGTTCCCATTTCATTCTGCCACCTCTCCTCAATAGGCCCTTCCACTCCCCCCTCCCCTCCCCTCCCCTCCCCTCCCCCCTTTCTCTTGCAACATCCTCGCGACTCCGTAAATAGGACTTTAAGGGGAGATGTTGGGTAGAACTGAAATGGGGGCAGGACAAAAGCCGAGGCGAGATTCATAAAATCCCTGCCGCGAATGGCGTGTCCTTGTGGGATTTTCTTTGCCTGGCGTTTTTATTTGTCTCAAGGATGGGAACTGGAGACTCGCTCATGTCATGGGGACACACACACACACACACACACACACACACACACACACACACACACACACACACACACACACACACACATCTCAAAGAAATGAACTTGGCCAAAACAAAATACCCAAGAAATGGAGGAGGACACTGAAGAAGAAGAAAAAAAAAAGAAAAGCTACTTTGGGAACTATTTCCAGATTTTTTTTTCTTTCTTCCTCTTTCGCCTCAGTCGCTTTTATGTGGCCCGGCTGAGAGCCGACATAAAGGTAGAAGGAGACCGTGGCGGCCATCTTGATGTCCATTACACTGACGTCTGCTTGCAAGTGAAATTGATGTGAAGGATGTCAGTGTCTGGAATCGTCGTCAGTTTCAAGAGGGACACGTGGTATGAAGGACGGGAGATGTTCACGACAAAGTCGTCGCTTTTTAAGCACGAAATTGGCTGCTGAAGTGGCGATACCGGTCTGGCATCAACCAGTCGTCGATGCTAAGCGCTGGGCATCTTTTTTTTTTTTTTCTTTTTCTTTTTTTTTCCTCTCACTTCGTGGACGTTTTTGTCCTTTCCAGGCAGGAGAAATTGATGAAGGATCATCTGGAGGTGACATCAACATCCATGCGCGTCGCCAATTTTTCGGTTTTTTTTTGTTTTTTTTTTGGGGGGGGGGGGGGTTCTTCCCGCGTCCCAGGAAAAGAACCGATGGGATCCACACTGGCAGAGGGCTTGGAAGCTGGGACAATTCTTTAAAAATCAAGTTATTATAATGCATGCTGCTTTGGAGGTCCATGTGGTTTGGGACTGCGTGTCAGGGCCGCATTCCGCGCTTCCTGTCAAATATCCCGACATTAACCTGCCGGCCGGTGAACTAGGGCAGGTGTCACTGTCGGGTTGCCGTTGGACTGAATCAGCATGTTACATGATGCCGGTTGTTTTCCCTCCTGGTCTGCTGGTCACGGGCATTAACTCTAAAGGAGCTCGCATTACCCAAGGGATGTCACTCGTGCACAAACGTCCATTCTGTCGCTGTTGCTGTTAGTTGTCTACACATCCCCGACATTTCATTGTTTGTCCACATCGAACGTCGGCCGAGGGACATGCAATAGCTGTCCATGCATTACCAGCGACTGGTGGTCAAAACTGGACATCAATACTTTATTATCCCTGTCGGGAAAGTAGGCTTGCTTCCCTTGAGGGAAGAGCGTCGCCGCAGTGCGACGCCACCCACCTTCCTATGTGATATTTGGCAGGGTTTGTAGGTATAAACAGGGATGTGATTCAAAGCCTAACACTACTAACGATGTACTGAATTACCACCCACTGAAAAGCCACCGACCTCAAGCTTTCTCTCAGTTGAGGGTGGGTGGGTGTGTCAGTGACGTCCTTTTCCACCAGGTACGGGTGATATCAAAGGCTGGGCAACGAGCAAAAGGTCAGCAATAATATTTGGCCCCAGCCAGGATTCAAACTTATGACCCGAGCATTGAAAGTTCAACCCAGTCCACCGCTCCACTATCCCGACTCCCTGCTTTTTCTCAGTCATGATGATGATAATGATGATGATTACAGGGTTGAGAGCAGCTTTGCCTTTCTGTACGGGCGGAATTGGTTATTGATTGCAGGTAATTCTCGTGTTTGTTCTGCACGAATGAAAAAACTGCAGATCATTTGGGAAACGGTAGACCAGACTTGCTTTTTTATGATCGGTGTAGCAGACACGCCTCAGTGCTTCAGGCAAACTGCGTAGTAAGCACCAGGATGTCGTGGGTCCAACTCAAACAGAGCTCATGAGTCTCGCCTAATGTCCAATTATTGTGCATGGAAGGGTACCGGCACGGGGCGGCGGGTTTGCGAGAACACCAGAAGGACCAATAAGACGTCGAGCGACCAGCACGACCCTTCCATTCTAGTCGACGATTGCAGACGGTTGCCCGTCGTATGCCCCCTTTTCTCCCAGCCACGGGAGCCGTAGACAATTTCTGCGGACTAGTGGCTTCTGGATGGAGCGTGATTGACAGGCAAGAGACATGCGCGGAGCGCGGTGATTTGGAAATTGGGCCGTGCCGGGCGTATTGGCAAGAGGGGCACTGATTGGCAGATAATAGATATAGATAGACAGCAGTGATTGGGGAATTAACCTCGGGCGAATGAACAGGCAGAGTGGTCTGGATCAAAGACAGTTGATGGCCACAGTATTTCTGGAGGCCCTGGACAGAACCGGCTTGGTGTCATGTTGGCTTAGTTTGACAGAACTTGATGTGCTGTTGTCGATGTTGAGACGGTGAAGTATACATGCAGTGGAAGGTGTACTGCACTTGGGGCAGCATTTGATGTTTGGTAGATTGAATTTACACACACACACACACACACACACACACCACACACACACACACACACACACACACACACACACACACACACACACAGGACGGAGAGCCTGCACATGTGAATGGCAGCCGGCATAACTCAATGTAGAGCGTTCGACTTCCAGTGCTTGGGTCGTGAGTTCGAATCCTGCTGGAGCCAAATATTTGTGTTGGCCTTTTTCTCGTTGCCCCGTCATTGACATCACTCATACTTGGTGGAAAAAGACGTTTAACCCCCAAACACCCACCCACCCGTGCACATGTCAGATTAAAATATTATAGAAGAAGATAGAGACATAAGTTAACGTTGCCCTCAGTTGGTCTCCCAACAGTATGGCGGACACACGGGTCATGTACCGGGATGACGCTGCGTTTGCCTGTGGACAGCCATAACTGTTACTGCGAGAAGTGGTCACATTATCAGTCTGGTTTGCGTGTGAGCTTCCAAAGGGGGAAAGTGTGTTTTATTTTTGACGGCAGAAACGTATTCTTGGCAGCAGTCGCTTGTTTCACACGTAAGGCGCCGCTCAACCTGTGCAGCCGAACCATTTTCCCACGACTGGCGCTAGAATTGTTTCATCTGAGGATCGCAGTCTTATCTTAGTTACATCTTGTAGGGTTTTTTTGTTTGTTTCTTGCTGTCAGGAGGAGCTTTTGTTACAGGAGATACAAGAGAGTGTATTTTTACTTCTCCGCTGGATTGAAGAGGTGGACCATCTGTGTAATATCCCACATGTATTCTTATGATATTTCTGCAGCTTCGGATGTGAAAATGTAAAGGAGACTTTTAAAAATCAGTTTGATATAAACTGTTGTATACAACGTTTTTGGTGTTTCAATAATAATAATAATAATAATAATAATAATAATAATTAGCTGTTATTCCCCATCAAGCTGTGGGATACCGACGAGTATTTTCATCCGACGCAAATCAAGCCTGAGCTGTAGCGAAGGGTTGATTGCGTCTTGGATCAAAATACGAGTCGGTATACCACACTTGATGGGGATGTAAATGCTTTATCATCTTTTTTTTGGCCAATTTGTGGTATATTTTGAACGTTTATCTTAGTGAAAACTGACAGTCGACAGCGGCTGCACATAGCAGACGAACGAGTTTGTACGTCGGCAGAGCACGACGCCGACAGAATAAAGTGCGCCTTTTTATGCTGGCAAGACGATGTCAATTCACTCATGAACTCAAATGCAAACAAAACATAAGTTCTAACCTTCGACTAAAGTCACAAACAAACATGCTAACGCTTTCAAGAAAATGTAAATTTGCGAGGTGAATGCAAAACCGGTCAAGCACAGCTCAGTCTGTTCACGCTTTGCACGATTAGGGTTCGAGCGGGAGTGTTCCTGTCGCGATTCTTCACGAAATACGAAGCTTTGTGAGTGTTTATTCTAATATTTGTAGTACATGCACACCGATTAAAGTGTCCTTCCGCCAACAGCTACATTTTATAACTGCATGCATGATTCAAACGATCCAAGAAGCTTCTGTTCAATCGGAGATCTATCTAGACAACGAATCCGCTGCCATTCTGATTCTCTGCGCCGATAGCAGACGTTGCAGCGAGTCGATTCTGTTCAGCTTTATGTCACAGGTTTGGGGTTTCATAGCGTTGAAACTGCTTTTGATTTGAGTACGCAGTGCTTATTAGGTCAAGTCTGCTGCCGTCTCGAACTTGAGCAGCGGTATTTGCGTCCGGCTTGTCACCGTCAGCCAAATCAGTAAACAGCATACAAGGCTGTATCTCTGTTCTTTCTGTCTGAAAGAAAGAACCTTCTGGCAGGGAACCATGCTTGATTGTCATGTGATGTTGTGCTCTGTGTCACATGATTTATCCAGTACTAGTACAATACGGACACTTATTCCGCAGGAGAGATCAAAGAAAAAGAGGCCGCTATGGATGATAATAATAATAATAATAATAATAATGTGTGTGTGTGTGTGTGTGTGTGTGTGTGTGTGTGTGTGTGTGTGTGTGTGTGTGTGTGTGGTTTTCAATAAATGATTTCATGACGAAGATGTAAATTAATTATCCTTTCTGTGTTCCGTAACCCAGTAGATTTTCTAATTTTTGAAAGCTGCTGTCAGGATAAGGTAGATCAAATAATGCTGCAGGTAATGTTATGTAATGTCGTGATAATATTGTATGTAATGTGTAAGAATGTTATATGATATCGTAATAATATTGTATATATGGTAATATTGTACGAAAGTGTGTAAATTACACCAGGGATGGTCTCCCTTTGTTGCTGCTGCCATCTGGCTGTTGATGATGTGTTCTGGTTTCCATGCAGAAGAATCGATTCGATTATATCTATATGCGTGCAGTGAGTGCATCGCGAACACGTGATTCGAGTGAGAATCTTTGCCATATATTTTCCTGTCGTGAAAAGGGCACGACCTCATTGAAAGAATATTGATATGGCTTAACCTAACACGTTGACTGTGCTGCTGCAAGTTTTACTTGGCGCTCGCTGGGAAATGTCAGTTTGTTCCTGCTGAAGTGGTTCATCGACTTTTCCTGCTGAACGAAAGAAAAGAAAAGAAAAGAAAAAAGATCGGAAGAAAGAAAGAAAGACAGAGAAAAAAAGGAAGAAAGAACTTGAAAGGCAAATTTGCCGAGAGCCGCTTTTGTTGTGTGTCCAGTGTCACAAACATTGCACTGATGTGCTGTAGGGGTTTTGGAGTTGAAAACAAATTTCCTGTTCTATTTAGGAGCGCGTTGAAGTGGTTGTACGATTATAACCATAACATCTCCGTTTCCATGGCTGTGCGGACACAGGACAACGGCCACCGTTCATTAACCGTTCTTCCTTCAAAGACCTGTGCTTGATTGTCGGTAAATGTCACCCGACGTGTACATGCAGTCGGGGGAAATGGCGGCCTTTGATCGGTCAGGCAATCCTTCAGACCTGCTGAAGTCCACGCTCATTACCAACCTCTGCTGCCATGTCTGTGTCTGCACCGGGTGCATGGAGCGTGGTGGTGGGGTGGGGGAAAAACGGGACGGACGGGGTGGAGGGTGGTGGAGGGGGGGGGGGGGGTGGGGTGGGGATTGCTCGAACCACTTCAGTGAACTTTGGTAGCCTGTTGCAGCACTAGCACGGAAAATATCACACACACACACACACACACACACAGAGCAGTGTCACGAATGAATGAAAACCTAGGCCTTCGCATGTCTCTGACACCTTATCCATTTTCAAGCAGAACAGTGCTAGTTCTGCCTGTCGGATGTGTTGCGTTTACCTGTTACTGTCACTCCAAGAGGCTAGGGCCAGTGGGGAGCAGAGACTGTCGAGTTCTTTCCACGACTTTTTTTTAAAAGTAGATTTCTATGTCCACGAAACATATCGGCGGAGTTGAGTCAAAATGGCTCAGAAAAACGCAAATGCTACCTCGATTCAAACCTTCTGACGCCGATTGCAGTCACGTAAGGTCACCATGTGCGAAACATGAACACGTGCGTCTTTGCATTGTGGTACGTAATGTGTTAACGAAATGTGAACACGTGCGTCTTTGCATTGTGGTACGTAATGTGTTAACGAAATGTGAACACGTGCGTCTTTGCATTGTGGTACGTAATGTGTTAACGAAATGTGAACACGTGCGTCTTTGCATTGTGGTACGTAATGTGTTAACGAAATGTGAACACGTGCGTCTTTGCATTGTGGTACGTAGTGTGTTAACGAAATGTGAACACGTGCGTCTTTGCATTGTGGCACGTAATGTGTTAAAGCCTCGGAACATCGATGTCTAGTTGATAAACAGATCCTTTGGTTGAAGACCTGGAACCGAAATATGCTGGAAAAACGCAGTGCTATTCACAGTTGAAAGTGGAAAAACACACTGCGACTTCAGTTTGAAAAACGCAGAAATGAAAGTGTGACAGTTTGGATAAAAAACAAGTTCTACGGCTGAGGCAACTGCGCGCTCTCTCTCTCTCTCTCTCTCTCTCTGGTCAAAATTGGGTAGCACTTGCGTTTATCTGTTACATTTTGACTATTCCCCGTGTTGCTGGTGTCTGACCTATAAGTACGGAGTCCCTGATTTTGCCCATAGCGCATGACGCGTATCTAAGGCAACAGGACGTTTCCAGAACAATGTGCTCTACTTTCTTTCCCACACGTGCCACCGCTATTCCACACGTACGGCTCCGTCTGTTGAAAGTCGTCTTGCGCTGCCGCGACACGTTTCTTCTTGTGGCGGGTCAGCTAATGTTGGACATTCAGTTGAGATCCACGCCGCACTTGTAAATAGAAACATGCGGCTTGCTTGGTGTGTGGGTAGCTGACCCTTTCTGAACATTTTATGCGATGGAAGCATATTTTGTGCGTAATTCCCTGGTGGGCATGTTCCCTTTTTGAATATGACCAGAATTACAATTTATGTTAAACATTTTACGTGACTCTTTCGGGCGGTGCATTTTCTTCAGTGTGTGTGTATCAGGCTTGACACGTGTTGAATGTATTTGTGTTTATTTGATTTCTCCAGCATTGCGGAAAATCTCTCTCTCTCTCTCTGTCCCTGAGTGCACCTGATGGTAATGTAATTGAGTGTAAACAGTGTATAGAGAAGAATTAGTGTCCCATCCATAGACTGAAAACTGGGACGGTGCATGTGGTAGGGGAGGCGAGAGTAGAGAGACATAACGAGGGTTTGATGAGGGTTGGGTGGTCATGTGACGGTGTGGCGGCTCCTGTAAACGGCTCCCTTGATCAATACGGCCAATACGGCCACCACCACCACCACCAGCACCACCAGCCTGCAGCAGTTCCCGTTTCTGCTGCCGTTACCACGCACATGCTGCTACAACCACGCCGCCACCACCACCAGTAACGCCGACAACGACCACCACGCTGGCTCCTAGCCCTGTAGCGTAGGAGAGAGAGAGAGAGGGAGAGGGAGACGTGCCCCCTGTGTGACTACAACTTCACCTGAAGTTGGCGTTCAGCTGGCGATGGGGCGTGTCAGGCAGACGAGGCTGTATCTTCACAGTGGTCCACGTCGCTCCGTCATGTCGGTGTAGGGTTGTAGAGTCGCTCACTGCATGTAGACTGACGTAACGCTCGGTGACACCAGTCACTCACACACGTTACTATAGTTCTAGACTTCAGAGCCTCCTCCTCAATGTCGTCCGACAGTCCGGATAACGCGTCACTGCTGGAGAAGTGTACTGCGCTCTACAGAAAGTATTCACGCATGATGGCTGTTCGGCCGGTAGCAGGTAAGGGCGCACGTTCTCCACAGTGTCTTGTCTACTTTTCCTTGGAAAATCACGTCAGTTTCCTTCTCTCTTTTTGGGGTGCCACATTTGGAAGAAAATCGCACGATACTTCCTTTTCTGTACTTTCTGTGTTCATTGCTGTGTGTACCCTGCCGGCGGACACTCCTTGTCACCAGTCTTCCTAACTTTTTCTTTCTGCTTTCAGTTTGTTAAATCACGTGAACTTTTTGGCATTTAGATTTTGCATCTTTTCTCTTTTCCATTTCGCGCAACTGCCTCGGTTTTCTTTTTTGTATACCTGTGCCGGGTTTCTTTAATTACGTTTTTTTGTGATCATTTGTTTGTTTGTTTGTTTTTTTGTTTGATGCCGCAAGCTGATCATGTAACTATCGAGCGAATGTTCGTCCTGGTGTTCTCCTCCATTTGACATATCACGCCAGTTTTCCAAACTCTCGATTAAAGTCGTGTCCAGTGTGTCCGCGAACCGTGCACACAGTACAGTCGCTCTGAACCTGTCTAGCACGATGGCGCAAGGGTAGCACTTGCCTGACTCCACCAGCACATGCTGATTTACAGGGTTGTGGAGACGACTGTACAAAGTTCACGACACGATCCGTATCGTTTTGTCATCTCCAGGAAGTTCACTGATCGTTCAAAGTTGTTGGTGTATTATCCGCGTGCGCGGTGAAGCGAATCGATTTCTGTCTCAGTGCCTGACATTTAGTCTACCTATTGTCGTGCACGTGAAACCGGTACCGCCGGCTCCTGGTTGACAATATGGAATCATGACGTTTGAATTAAATTTATCTCACTTTGAGTTGTGTCGCTGTTTTGCGTGCTGAAAGTGAGACGAGAATGTTACGCAGGCTTGTGGAAGAGCTGACTGAAGCGTTTCACGAAATCTGTATCCGTCTGGCGTTTTGACGATTTCCGGTCTTCACTGGTCCATCGGCTATTGACTTACATTGATTTAATTGTGTGTGTGCGTGCGTGCGTGCGTGCGTGTGTGTGTGTGTGTGTGTGTGTGTGTGTGTGTGTGTGTGTGTGTGTGTGTGTGTGTGTGTGTGCGTGCGTGCGTGCGTGCGTGCGTGCGTGTGTAAGAGAAACTCATACATTTATTGCTCTTCAGGCAAATTTCCATAGAGCGATGGTTACAAACACTGAAATAAACACCGTGTGATGTAAAACACCGTGTGATGTTAAACACCGTGTGATGTAAAACACCGTGTGATGTAAAACACCGTGTGATGTAAAACACCGTGTGATGTTAAACACCGTGTGATGTAAAACACCGTGTGATGTAAAACACCGTGTGATGTAAAACACCGTGTGATGTAAAACACCGTGTGATGTTAAACACCGTGTGATGTTAAACACCGTGTGATGTAAAACACCGTGTGATGTAAAACACCGTGTGATGTTAAACACCGTGTGATGTTAAACACCGTGTGATGTTAAACACCGTGTGATGTAAAACACCGTGTGATGTAAAACACCGTGTGATGTTAAACACCGTGTGATGTAAAACACCGTGTG
The DNA here is from genome assembly GCA_018292915.2 of Batillaria attramentaria. Lineage (NCBI taxonomy): Eukaryota > Metazoa > Mollusca > Gastropoda > Batillariidae > Batillaria > Batillaria attramentaria. The sequence continues at coordinate 395,805 of JACVVK020000439.1, forward strand.
ATGTTAAACACCGTGTGATGTTAAACACCGTGTGATGTAAAACACCGTGTGATGTTAAACACCGTGTGATGTAAAACACCGTGTGATGTTAAACACCGTGTGATGTAAAACACCGTGTGATGTAAAACACCGTGTGATGTAAAACACACAACAGCGGGAATCCAGCCCTAACCCGACGCGGGAATCCAACACTCAGTATCAGGAAGTCTTCTTTTCTTTTTCTTTTTTTTTTGGGGGGGGGGGGGAGAGAGAGGGGGGGGGGGGAGAGAGAGAGAGAGAGAGAGAGAGAGAGGAACGAACTTTATTTTTCAACTGAGAAGATTTAGCCATACAATGGTTATTTTTCAATCTGCCTGCAAAAGACAAAAGAAAACCAAATACAACACTAAACAGCAAAAACAAACAAAATTAATAGAGCAATGCAAAACCAGAAACAAGACGCAAATATCACACACACACACACACACACACACACACACACACACACACACACACACACACACACACACACACACACACGCACGCACGCACGCGCGCACGCACGCACGCAGAACAAGAGGGGAGGGGGTAGTGCAGCTGACTGCTTGGTTTTCTCGAATAATTCATGAGATCTAGAGATCTAAAGCCTCTGCGAAAGGGAGCGAACTCCTCTTATTACAGATTTTAATGTGCAAATAAATCAAAGAGGTATGGCATATTTTATGGAGATTTTTATAGTAACGTTCATAGAAACATTCCCACAACATTACAAACAACAGTTGTTCACCTCATCTCTGTCACCACTGCCGGCAGTAGCTGCCTTTGACGAAGTGGGGGAGCCGGGGTGGTCGAATGGTAGAGCGTTGGACTTCTAATGCTCGGGTCGTGAGTTCGATCCCGGCTGGGGCCAAATATTTGTGCTGGCTTTTTCATTGTTGCCCCGTCTTTGATATCACCCTATATGGTTGAAAAGGACGTTAAACCCCCAAACACCCACCCACCCACCCCTTGACGAAGTGTGTATTTTCCTCGTCTGTGTGTGTAACAGGGAAAACCTGGTTTATGACACATCGCGCCGGCATTTTGTTCTGATTACATTTATGACACATGGTCCTAGCGTCTGTATAATCAGATTAGTTTGTGATACATGGTCTCGCCATATGATCGTTCAGATGAGTTCTGTGTCGTAAAAAAAAATGACCTTGTATTAGCTCTCAGGTGTCTGCATGTAAATTACCGGCCCTTGATGTGGTTGTTTCCCCTTGCGACAGTTGAACCTTAACGGTGGTCTCTCATTAGTAAGGAGGTCTTGATGGCTTCATTGTCGGCAAGTTCCGTCTGTTCTATTGTAGAGGCTGCCGGCACGGTTATTGATTTTCCCCCAATGGATTTTTTTTTATCGTTATTGTATTTATTCTGCCTGTATTCTGCTCGTACGAAAGTGTGGGAATTGCTTTGTTGTGCGTGCGTGCGTGCGTGCCCGGTACAGCATACCAAGACAGGTAGTTCAGGGCTTCCAAACGTCTGATTTCTTCAATATTGGAGGCATTGACGTTAGAAACGGCCTGTGTCCAAATGAAACATCATTCGCAAATTTAATTGGAGCTTCCAAAGTGGCGTTACTGCCCCCGCCTCCCCCCCCCCCCCCTCTCTCCTTACCACCAGCTCGCATCTTGTTCTGTTTGTCTCGATGTTTATGTGAAAAGATTATTGAATTGTTTTTTCCTCTTTTAATGGTGTAATCTTTGGAGGCTAATGTTTTGCTGATAGGACAGCAGTAAAAATCTAAAACAGGTAAAGTTCACTAGCTTTGCTAAGAAATGTCGGACAACAAAAAATGTTAAATTGCAAAGAACCTCTTTCAGACATCATGTTGAAGGTCCAGACAATACGCCTTTGGTTTTTCTCTATTATCAGCCGTGAACTGATTTCGAACCTGTGATCTGCTTTCGCTCTTGCAAGTTTTAAAAATCCCCACCCAAAACCAGCATCACATGATCTAATTTCTAGTTGGACTTCCTTGTTGAATGTATACGCTGACATTTTCCTCGTCACGACATGGCGGAGGAAGGAACGGCTTTGATGTATTTGCGACTTAACACGGAGATTAGAGGGGAAGGAAATGTTAACCATGTTCACGCTGCCAGCTTCATCATTAGTTAATAAGCTAATGGAAGATGCGTATGTACACGCACTTTTAGGCTTAACCTAGTTAAGTCACCTTGATGAATGAGGTCGATGTACCCAGAAACCTAGTTTCACTGTATTATTGTTAATGTTAATAATTATGATTAAACGGGGTGGTAGGCGGAATGGTGGTCACGTCTCCTGCCGCCATCTTTGCGAGAGGCTGGCGGTTCCAGTTCCGCCTGGTCAGCATCGGCTTGTTCATTTGAGTATTTATCGGGACCTGTCGCCGATCGGTTTCAACATTTTATGCACGTGCAGATCGCTGTCAATCATTTATAGTAATACAAGTCAAAACTTATAAGCGTGCTCATCTGAGCTGAATTGCGGAGAAATTGCCACGAAACATGACATGAGATAAAAAAAAGTAGGAAGAAGGGGACAGGAAGAAGAGAAGAAAGGAGAAGAGAACATATCAAACTGTACTATAGTCTGGAATGCAGTAGGAAGCGTGAGTTGGTGGCGGCAACGGCGTGGACACATCGTGAATGTGAAAATTTAAGTGGCGAAGCGACTCGGTTATTCAATAAACTGTTGTACAGTTCGGAAAAGGTTTAGTTTGATGTAAAGATTGGATGGGGTTTCACCTCAAGAGGATATCGGTGACGGTGAAGTCATCAGTACGGCAATAATGCTGTAACAGGGGGCACAGTTTTCTTCCACTTCTGCCTTCACAAGAACCGTTGTCAGATAAATGTCTCTTCAAATCGTCGATTGCTGAGAAAGGGTTTGTTAAAGGAATGAACGTGACGAAGGAACTGCATGTAGTCAACTGCGTCTTGTAAGGTACAGTTGCAGAGTATTTCTCATCTGTCAGTTTAACAGATTTAGTAAACACTTGTCTTGTGTGGCCTTCCTCTGTCGTCAGCATCCTGAGAAATACATTTTATATAATACAATTCCCACGTCTTCCGGAAGCATCTAGTTTCTTTAGAAAGAAAATCGAATCAAAGCGAAGTTGGAGGCGCAGTTATCGGTCGCTGACAGTGCAGCCAGTCAGAGTATTACGCGTGACAAAGACCCAATCGTATCTGATCTTCAGTGAGGCGCGCCGTTTAATAACGTGATGTGTCCCTGTGTTTGAGATCCTCTCCCAACCCTCATTTGAAAGCGGCTTATCGGCGCTAGAGTGCGGCCATGTGGAATTGACATCCTGCTGACTGCCGGTGATATTACCCTGCACGGACGCTGTCAGTGTAGCAGCGATAGCGGGCTATAAAAACTGATAACTCGAAGCACGGGGTGTAATATCACGAAAACGCGCACTGCATGGTGTAACATCAGGAAACAGATACCAAACTGAACACGTGCAGCCTAACTACTGGACGAGGAAGGGTGCTCTCGCCCAAGAATGATTAGCAAGTGGAGATTGTGGACTGCTTGGAAACGTTTTCATCTTTTGACGAAGGAACCATTCCCAATCCCAGCCAGATCTAAACACCTGGAGACTCGAACTTGTGCCCCAGGATCTGCAGGCTGACGCATGGACCATTAGACCAGACCCCCCCCCCCTCCCCTTTGTATATTACTGAAGAATTACTGGTGCAGAAACTGAAGACAGTGTGGAGTGTGAGGCCTGATCGTAATCTAGAATAGTAAAAATGACACACTAAGTTAATTACTAGTTCCTACATATAAAGCAGTATCGGGCCGCGTTCATATTTATTTGTTTGTTTCCGTGTTTTATTCATTTACTTATTTATTTATTTATTTATTTTATTACTATTTATTTATTTATTTTTTTTTGGGGGGGGGGGGTTGAGGGGGGTTATGAGGAACCATTCACACGGGAAGGCTTGTTTGCTTGTTTAATTTGACTGACTGCCAGTGCATGTCTTCAGTTTAAACAGCCATGTCCTCCATTATGTTCACATGTGACCACGGGTAAAGCGACAGAAATCCCAGTCCGCAACTCCTCCTTCATAATTTCCACAAACTGCTCCACATTCCACGCAGTTGTCGTTTCCTAAGCGACTCGGGCTGCAAGATGAAATATTTCCCTTCATATTGATTTTCACCTGCAAGACTCTTTGGTTGTGAGGTCACAGAAGCAATGTGATGTATCACACAGCTACATCGTCACGACTATGATGTGAGACAGTATCAAACCGTGCAGCCTCCCTGTGTCACGACTATGATGTGAGACAGTATCAAACCGTGCAGCCTCCCTGTGTCACGACTATGATGTGAGACAGTATCAAACCGTGCAGCCTCCCTGTGTCACGACTATGATGTGAGACAGTATCAAACCGTGCAGCCTCCCTGTGTCACGACTATGATGTGAGACAGTATCAAACCGTGCAGCCTCCCTGTGTCACGACTATGATGTGAGACAGTATCAAACCGTGCAGCCTCCCTGTGTCACGACTATGATGTGAGACAGTATCAAACCGTGCAGCCTCCCTGTGTCACGACTATGATGTGAGACAGTATCAAACCGTGCAGCCTCCCTGTGTCATGAAGCTTCCGAAACTGACGTCTCTAAGTCACACAGTTACGGCGCGTGTACACCACCACAAAGGGAAGTCTACACGATTTCTACAGCGGTTTGGTTTTGGACGGAATGAATTTTATTTTATTTTATTTTATTTTATTTTATTTTGTTTATTTATTTATTTTATTTATTTATTATTATTATTATTATTATTTTTTTTTTTTTTTTTTTTTACTGATGTTCACTTTTAGTTTATGTCACACTGACCGCATTTTCACACGGCACAGAAAACGTTGAGCTGAAAGATCCGGTGGATGTGAGACCTGTGCTTGGCTCTCAGGTTTTTACGGGAGATAATATGAAGACTGAAGGGATGCACGCATACAGAAGGACACACAGACACACGCACACATACACACTGACACACACACACACACACACACACACACACACACACACACACACACACACACACACACTCCGAGAGATGATGATGATAATGAAATTTTTTTTTTTTTTTTATTCAGGATAGAGCATTTAGGCATTGCTGCCTGTCTTACAAGCTGTCCTGCTATTCTACGTGGCATGTGTCGATGATACTGGCTGTATGCCAAGTAAGAACTTAAAAGTCGTCACTAACATACAGAGAGAGAGAGAGAGAGAGAGAGAGAGAGATTCATTTAGTGGAAAAGTAGACACGGAGGATTTGCGAGGACCTTTATTACATCCGGGGGCATTTGGGCCTACTAATACGATGTCGTCAATGGGTGAAATTAGATCACTCACTTTTCTCCCCCGACCCCCACGGGCTTTAGGAGAAGATGGAACGGTTGGGAAAGGGGAGTTGTAGTAACGGTTTACAATCACTCTTCTCTCTGGTGTATGGAGGGGGGGGGGGGGGATTTGTCTGGTAACCTTTGGAAGTTAAGATCTTGTTCGTGTTTTGCGGATCACGTGTAAAATCCGCCGCCGACGACAGAAAGACAACAGGAAACTGATGAGTACAGAGAGGTGAAACTGATGTTCAAATGACTGATAATTGCGCTTGGCAACTAGAGCCAAGGCTTTCTCTGTCAGATCAAATGACGTTGCATTTTGAGATGAACTGCACGTATAGAGAGTGGAAAACTAGGTTCTTTCACAACATACGCATGCAGGTAAGCGAGTCGGACTTAGCCGCTGCGCTACTGAACGGCGGTCACCGCTGTCACGGGCGATGAGGCGTGGGGTTCGAGCCCAGGTGGAGCTTGTGATATGTGATACCGGCTTTACCTGGCTACCGGGCTGCTCATCGAGGGTTTATCTCCGGGTTATCCGGCTTTTCTCCTCCAGCAAAATTGAAATATGCGATAGGTAATGGGTGGCGCTGCACCGCGACAACGCGCTTTCCCCGGGGGGGGGGGGGGGGAGCAGCCCGAATTTCCCGAAGGGGACAATAAAGTAAAAAAAGAAAAAATCGGAATTTTTTCATTAATGTCGGCAGTTTTGGAACACGTCCCTGGTGTAGTTTGCCCTTTGATGACAAAAGTTTGGGTAACATACGTATAGAAAGTGAACTGAAAGCAGTGAAATTCAGGACTAGACCTAGCTGAAATGGCTTGGCGTTCAATTCGTGTTTCTTCCGATAACGCAACCTCGTTTTGACTGTCTGGTGCATGTGCATACCCAAGTGGTGTGGCTACCTATTTAGTTCGTATCTACTGTAGCGTCAAATTTCACAACGTTTAGGATCACTTTGCGGGGGAAGATGAGTCGCCACAATGGTTGATATGTGAAACCAGTCAACGTGAGTCGGTTTGGCCGGTGTAGGGTTTCAGCGTAGTCCGGTAAACTGATGAAGGCGATCTCCTTGCTTGAAGACTGGAAAACCTCCCTTTCACGTGAATTCGGAGTCAAGCTTCAGGTTTCATCACCGACCGTCATCAGGCTCAACCGTCCAGAACTAGTCGTGTGTGTACCATATTACGTTCAACTTAAAATGAGGGAACTTCAGGAGCAGCTGCGAAAATTTGGACCAACCAGAGACATATATAGAGAGATAGGAAACAGACATATATAGAGAGATAGGAAACAGAGACACATATAGAGAGATAGGAAACCAAGACATATATAGAGAGATAGGAAACAAAGACATATATAGAGAGATAGGAAACAAAGACATATAGAGAGAGATAGGAAACAAAGGCACTATAGAGAGATAGGAAACAAAGGCATATATAGAGAGATAGGAAACAAAGGCATATATAGAGAGATAGGAAACAAAGGCACTATAGAGAGATAGGAAACAAAGACATATATAGACAGATAGGAAACAAAGACATAAACTAGTGTCCAAAAGAAACGATACCAAGGGTTGGCAAGGACATAAAATAAAAGCAGAACAATACAGAAATTTCAGAGTGGTATATTTCATTAGCAAATGTTTCCGGTATTCCCGAGCACAGACGCTGTATTTGGGACGTGGGATACGTAAACCTATGTTTTTATGCCTCGGGGATCACTTTGCACAAAAACATTCTGACAACAGTTTGGTATCGTTTCTTTTGGACACTAGTTTATATAGAGAGATAGGAAACAAAGGCACTATAGAGAGATAGGAAACAAAGGCATATATAGAGAGATAGGAAACAAAGGCATATATAGAGAGATAGGAAACAAAGGCATATATAGAGAGATAGGAAACAAAGGCATATATAGAGAGATAGGAAACAAAGGCATATATAGAGAGATAGGAAACAAAGGCATATATAGAGAGATAGGAAACAAAGGCACTATAGAGAGATAGGAAACAAAGGCATATATAGAGAGATAGGAAACAAAGGCACTATAGAGAGATAGGAAACAAAGGCATATATAAAGAGATAGGAAACAAAGGCATATATAGAGAGATAGGAAACAAAGGCATATATAGAGAGATAGGAAACAAAGGCATTTTTCCGGGAAGCGCGGAATCCCGAATTTCGATTTTTGATATCCAACTTTAAAGTGTGTGTCGTGAGGCTAATGGGGTTTATATTTAAAGTCTGTGTCCTGAGGCTAATGGGGTATAATATAATTATAGGCATTTTGGAGGACCTGTGCATTTGTGTTCTTTGATCACTTTGAGCGCAACTGAATTTGATGACAAAGACAGTTTCATCTGTACAATTGATGACAAAGACAGTTTTATCTGTACAATTGACGACAAAGACGGTTTCATCTGTACAGCTGACGACACAGACGGTTTCATCTGTACAATTGACGACAAAGACGGTTTCATCTGTACAATTGACGACAAAGACGGTTTCATCTGTACAATTGACGACAAAGACGGTTTCATCTGTACAATTGACGACAAAGACGGTTTCATCTGTACAATTGACGACAAGACGGTTTCATCATTTGCTGGCATCACTAGGATATTGTACATGCATCTTCAAAGAACTGACAGAGTTCTAGAACCTTCTGATCTGCTCTTTGCCCACTCCCTCTTATTAATACGCTTCACTGACTCATGAACCCATGCGTGTTGTGAGCACGGCAGTCTGGAATTCCCCACTTGATCACGCGCAGGGATGGATGATGAAATCACTGCTGACCAGTTGTTTGGCTTGCTGGGTCTTATGAATGTTGAGATGTGTGTGTGTGTGTGTGTTTGTGTGTGTGTGTGTGTGTGTGTGTGTGTGTGTGTGTGTGTGTGTGTGTGTGTGTGCTCTTGCGCGTGCTCCGGCTGTTGATGTTGTTTACTTGTTGGCTGTTACGAACATAGGGCTATTTTTTGTTTGGATGAGCCAGTGTCATGCGTCTGTACTTGGGCCCGTGTTTACCATAAGATGTCAGGGTGTGGACACTGACGACAATGCCACGTGACAGGGATAGTTTATGTGTTGTGTACAGGAAGGGCAGGTTCACTGTGGGAGACGAGGATCAGCCAGGTATGCGGTCAGCAGGTAACTTTCTGTTGTTGCGGTTGTTCAACGTGACTGCATACGCAAATATGTGTTTCACACACACACTGTCACACACACACACACACACACACACACACACACACACACACACACACACACACACACACACACACACACACACATTCAAACATTATCAAAACAAATTGCGTACCGATATAAAGCCGCACATCCGACATATTTATAGGACGTCATGCATGTCAGTCAGCGTGATGCAAATTACGAGGCTGTGACGTAATGTTTGTCGGGCTGTCAGACGGAAATCAGTCATCCCCTGCAGCTCTTAGGGTAACCAGAGTGTGCACAACATGACGCATGCGTATAGAGAAGACTGGCGAGGAGAAACACATTTTTGTGTATAGCAAGTTATTACCATCCTCCAGCAGATCAAAAGATAAATTTGTCTTTCAAGGCGAGACACAAAATAAAGTGTTTTGATTTGATTTGAGATCTGTACGTCTACGTTCATGTGACAGTCGCATGTAAACAAGGCGCCGCATAGTGCGGGTAATCTGTAAACTTGTATCTTATATTTGTGCGTAACAAAATTGAATGGAGGCATAATTCCAGGGACACAGCGCACACACAGCAGGCACACAGTGCAGACAAAGACTGACTGAACAGACCACACCTCGTTTGACATAGGTACGATGCTGGCCTTGTAACGAAAGCGATTCACGTTAACTTTCACAAGCTCAGAGCTGGTCGTGAGATGCTGGTAGTCATGCACCATGAAACGTACAAAATTATCAGTAGTCCCTTCTCAGTGTACATATGTGCCGTCGTTGCTAAGATACAAGCCCAAAAGTACCACTTCTGATCGGCCATAGCACGTACAGGGGTACTCAGTACAGGAACGGAGCCAAGAAATCCACCTCAACCGAGAGTTAACTGCGCACTGTGCTGTACAGCAAACTGATGCAAGTGCTGGTTCGGCTTAGGTCCAAGGTTCTGTCAGTTCCGAGACCACACAAGCATAGCGCTGCGCAATTTGAATAGAATTCAGGAAGGAAGACAAAGATAAAGATCCCCAAAGACAGTTTGTCAGGAGTTCAGTGAGGCCCTAGTTACAACGTCCGACACTGACACGGGCTGATGTCATACTTCAGGGCCCGTATGTTAAAGTCGACGTTAATTTCACCCACGGCTACGAGCCTAACACCGACTAGGACAAAAGAAACCCAAAAGCAAAATGAAATAAAAAGGAAGCGAAGAAAGGAAGGGAAAAAAATCCTTTTACAGGGGCTTAGGCGCCTTGCTGGAATGGGCCCGCTTCTTGAAGTAAAAAAAAAACCAAAAAAAAAAAAACCAGAAAATTTAACCCTAGAGCTAGTTTAGTTCGATGGTAGACTCTAACCCGGGGCTAAAAGCCCTAACCTCGACTGTTACATACGGGCCCTGGAGTTGTTCATCATAGCCGCTGTGTTGCGAGGCTTGTAGTTGTAGACTGTGTATGACGCCGTATAGTGAGTGTAGTGGTGAGCCGTGAGACCTTGAGCCTGTCAGCAGACAATACGTCATTCCCTGTGTCGTTATTACCATATTCCCTCCATGACAGTCTCTGCACGTAGCACTGGTGGGAGGAGGGGAGGGGATGGGTGGAGGGGGGTGGCAAGGGAGATTAATGGCATTCTCATGTCAGAATAACACGTCGGATGCTGTGAACGTGCTTCGGTGACGGTCACTTCCGTACGGTATTCCGTAATACGGTGATGTTGGGTTAGACACTTCACTACTATGTCCTTTCCGGCCTCTTTTAAAATTACTTTATTCATGAAGGCTTGTTTTCGTCTTGTTCTTGTACTGATTCGACTTCCTCTTTAACACACACACACACACACACACACACACACACACACACACACACACACACACACACACACACACACTAAAAACGAAATAGAATAAGCGTGTTCTGCCCGGCCTTGGCAGAGGCGACACCTGAAATCAGGCGGGGGAATTGTTGGCAGCTCTGCCGGAGCCTTTGTCTAATGAAGAGACACACGATGCAAAAGCACTGAAGAGCTGTTACGAGGTTGTGCCGAGGGCTTCAATCTCATCACCATTGCGAGCCAATCAGCAACTGCCGCTCACAGATGACTGACAGACCAGTGTCTTGTCTCTAGCGAGGTCCGACTGGTGTCAAATATTTGTGCTGGCCTTTTTCTCCGTTGCCCCGTCTTTCATATCACCCTTACGCGGTGGAAAAGGACGTTAAACTCGCAAACACACACACACCCTCTAGAGAGGTTCGTCTGAGCTAGGTCAGTTTCGGGGACACGAGCAACGACCGTCAGATTGTAACTTCTGTTTCACTTTCACTGATTTCGTGTCACATAACGGGCTTACCTCGAAGCTGCCACAAGATGTCTTCGCTTGGGAAGTTTTTATGAACAGAGTAATAAATTATACGGGTTTTTTTCAGTGTGTTGTATTTGTGGCCTACTGGTGTGTTTGTGGCCTACTGGTGTGTTTGTGGCCTACTGGTGTGTTTGTGGCCTGCTGGTGTGTTTGTGGCCTGCTGGTGTGTTTGTGGCCTACTGACTGGTGTGTTTGTGGCCTACTGGTGTGTTTGTGGCCTGCTGGTGTGTTTGTGGCCTACTGGTGTGTTTGTGGCCTGCTGGTGTGTTTGTGGCCTACTGGTGTGTTTGTGGCCTGCTGGTGTGTTTGTGGCCTGCTGGTGTGTTGGTGGCCTACTGGTGTGTTTGTGGCCTGCTGGTGTGTTTGTGGCCTACTGGTGTGTTTGTGGCCTACTGGTGTGTTTGTGGCCTGCTGGTGTGTTTGTGGCCTACTGGTGTGTTTGTGGCCTGCTGGTGTGTTTGTGGCCTACTGGTGTGTTTGTGGCCTACTGGTGTGTTTGTGGCCTACTGACTGGTGTGTTTGTGGCCTACTGGTGTTTCAGTTTGGCCGTAACTCTTTAAAGCCCGTGCAAAAAATCGCAATTTGACTTGAAACTGATCTTCAGATCACAAGGAGCCACTTCAAGCCACTAACGCAATCCACAGCGGTCTCGGGCCTAGCAGGGAGGTCCACGCGTTGCATGGCTTGAAGTGGCTCCTGCTGGTGTGCAGTGGCTTGTTCTGTTTAACCAGTCTTATATTATCATATAGTGGGCAGCGGATGTTCGGACTCGGGTTGTTACTGGGTAACCTGATCTGGCCACGTCTTCCACATGACATCTTAACTCGTTTTAAAACTGGAGTACTTGTTACATACGCGTCCAGTCAGTTTATCTCCTGGTCGTGTTTACTGCTGACAGGAGTTCGTTGACCGTAAACTGACCCTTCCAACACTGAGGTTCCATAGTGGTGTTAACATTGTACTGATATCAAGACGCAATTCTTCAGACTTTATCTCACTGTCATGTCACTAGTTCAACATTGCTTATCGCTCCCTACTTGTGATCAGCCACATGCAAACCTCGCTTTTATCCTTCCAGCTCTTTAGTCTTTGGTCGTGTTTGGCATCATTCCAAGGCCAGGAGAAGGGGTGGGGTGGGGTGGGGTGGGGGTGGGTGGGGGCCGTGTTGCATTCGTTTGTCAGGACGCGCTGGTCAAACACTGGCCGAGAATTAAAGTCACTGGTGGATATCAGTTGTGATGTAGATCCATCGCCAGGCATTTCAGGGTCAGTAATAATTATACTACAATGATTACATCTTTACACACACACACACACACACACACACACACACACACACACACACACACACACACACACACACACTATTCAGTTTTGATATCTGGTAAATTGCGCTAACATTCGTTGCCGCACATATTTTGTCAGAATTAAATAGTACATGTAGTTATTTACATTTGTCGGTGGCCTTGCTCAAAATAGCATCTGATGGAGGAGCAGCCCAGAGAGAGAGAGAGAGAGAGAGAGACAGACAGACAGACAGCCGGAGAGAGAGAGAGAGAGAGAGAGAGAGAGAGAGAGAGAGAGAGAGAGAGAGACAGACAGACAGACAGACAGACACTGGCAGACAGATAGACAGACAGACCGGCAGACAGGCAGCCGGAGAGAGAGAGAGAGAGAGAGAGAGAGAGAGAGAGAGAGTTGCGCAAGGGTTTGTTGATCGCCGAGAATCAGTGCCACTGATCACATTTCTAAATTCCCCGACTTACTCATCTGTTTGATTGAATCGGTTCCAACCCAGCGCACGCACTTACTTCCATAATTAGAGAGAAAAATCAGTGGAGCGTAAATTTGACCGGAATGCCGAGTTGGCCCGCGGGCTCTATAGTTACTAAAAAGTACGCTAGGTTACCGGCCCTTGTCTTCCACGCTACATGTATATTGATTTACCGTGACCCGCAGCACCGCCCATTTTGTTATTCTCTGGATCCAGCAGATACTGACAGGTGGCAGACTGTAATCAGAAGCTGTTGCTCACTGCCTCGCTTTCTGTCAGCTCAGTCTGTGGGTTGTCTACATATGCTGGGACTGAGACTGTGATTCCTACCAGTTCTTGTAACAACGTCAACTGACTCTGCCATGGTGGATTCTGTGAGGCTTATCAACTTGTGTTACCTGGAGCAAATCTTGTGATGTGTATTAACTCAGGTTGTGATTCAGTCCTGGCTCGTATCAGTTCTAAGTCCTGTTTCGTGATTTTCTACCAGTAAGGGACAGAGTGCACAGTACAGACTACAGACAGACAACAGTGTTGTGAAAGAGCTTGCGTACAAATTCATACGTATCGTGTTACATGGTCGGGTATCATGACTCGTATCGGTTCTGAATCCTGGTGCGTATCAGTTCTGTGTCGTGGCTTATGGTTTCAGTTCTACCAGCAGACGACACTGTACCGAGACAGACAACGGTCAGTGACTGTGTGGGAGATCTTAGATGGTTATCGTACTTATCTCGTTACGGAAAGTAATCGCATTCCAGGCTTGCCAAACTTGAAACGCGTGTCTGGTTTTCATTGGACCACAGGTGTTGATATCGAGTCGTTGTAGCACTCAGCGGTACCGATATTGATACATAAACCACTTGAAGGTCGACTTGCTGTATGGAGCTTTGTCAATTGGCGTTTAACAGGTTGGGCGCTCGCCCTTGGGCGCTCGCCCTATGCGGTTCGATAAGTAAACACACCAGTCTAAGTGGCAGCTCACGACCTGAGGTGGACTCGAGGTGAACGCGGCTCGTGTGTGGATAGTAATGCCGAGTGTTAACTAGGTTAGTGCCACTCTCTGCTCGCCGGCCATACTGTGGCAACAACACCCTCAGGTAAAACCCTCAGGTGATTGTATGTGACTTGTTGCCACGAGGAATACCTCAACCCATCCACTTGTGCCGTCAGATTCTCCGAGAGCAACCTATGTCTGCCCCTGCCTTTGTCAGTGTCGCTAATGGAATCGCTAATGGAATGCAGGCGTCATTGTAGTTGGTGATTCCTTGGGAATAAACATCCGGTTGGCGTTTGATTGAGCTGTAGACAGTGACAGAATGCTTGCCTTTGTGCGACTCCCGTAACCTGTGTTCGTGTAGTGGCCAGTTGATACACAATATTTGTGACCCGTGCTGTATGGTTTCCTTGTTCAGTGTATACGTTCAGTACGTGCGCCCTAGCTCTCAGTCTCTGTGTGGCTGAACGGGATTGTCGGGTTGATTGTAAGTGACGGGCGGTGTATTTGTATTGACATAGCTGACAGATCGAAGGAAAGGCCACTGTCCTATTGAACTGAACGCAGCCGCGTGCCAGTTTTGTTGACGCTTTTTGTGGGCGCCAGCAAGAACTTGAACACGGCATCACGTCCCTCTTACTCACGGCTGTCACTTGCGTTTCCTTGGACACCGGAATGTTTTAAGTGCTGGAAGTTCAGCTGAAGTAATCAGGCCTCATCACGATCCTCCTTCGCTTCTGTGATTACTGCGATCATCGAGTGAGACTTAATTACTGTGAGAAGCTGTGATTACAGTGCTCGTGCCCGCGGCTTGGCTGGGAATCGGTACCAGATTTCCCGCGGCCTTGCCGACAGAGCGCAGTCTTGTAGCGAACTGGGTTTCATTACACCGAGTCCCTGGAAACAGGCCGCCCGTTATCAACTGCAACTTGTTTTTCACGTCAACGGATCCACTCGAAGGGAATTCGGCTTCTAGTGAAGCGAAGGCGGCTACTGCGTTTTTTTGCCAGCTTGCGTGAGATCGGATTAGTGGACCAGTCGGTAGTGCGCAGTGTGTGAAGGTAAAACATGTTGTTGTGTCAGGCTGTGTGGCCCGGTGCTTGTGACAGATAGGAAAGTTGAACTGGCCCGGTGTGGCCACGTGTTAACGGGAGGATGTACCGACACTACAAGGAGCGACTCGCACACCGCCTGTCCAGCCCCGGTTCCGGATCAGTGAACGGTAAGTTGGCTCGGTTACGCTCGAGTGAACGCTGTTGTAACAGCACTTTGGGAACGACCACTGAAGGTCCGCGCGAGACGCGACAGTGTTTTCGTGTTGGGTGTGTGTGTGTGTGTGTGTGTGTGTGTGTGAGGTGGCTTAAAACCAGTGACTATATCGGTGATACGAGAATACGACACTGCTGATTAAACAGTGGAATATGGAAGGCAGGGAAAGAGCGGCAACTATAGAAGGTAAGCAAACATTCACAGGTGGATGTTCTACTTCTAGTATTTGACTCATTGTCGGGTCGTCTTTCACACGTATAGGAGGGCAGGTAGCCGGCGGGGCGACACGGTTTACATGTGAACCAGAAAGGGAGTAGCAAGGAAGGAAATCACGCTGAACATCGACCGTGACTGCTTCATGTGCTCCGTCTGTCAAGTCGTGCCGCTGTGTATGATGTAATGACTTGCCGCTGCGCGTAAGAGATGTGATCAGGACTGGCGTAATGACTTGACTGAGCCAGCCTCCATCGTTAATGATCCTTAAATCATATCACGGACAGTTCTTCTGAACTTCCCTGTCCGTCAACATAGTTATTGCTGATGTAGGGTCAGAGAGGTGTCACTACTCGCTCTGTCGGTGTCACTGGACGGCACACTCTAGCTAGTGCTGTCTAGCTGTATTCGTGTGTGTGTGTGTGTGTGTGTGTGTGTGTGTGTGTGTGTGTGTGTGTGTGTGTGTGTGTGTGTGTGTGTGTGTGTGTGTGTGTGTGTGTGTGTGTGTGTGTGTGTGTGTGTGTGTGTGTGTGTGATATTCAACAAGGCCGCTTCAGTGTACATCGACTCAGTTGCAGTCAGTTTTTTTTTGTACTGACTTCATACTTCCTTGATTCAGTTCAAGTTCCCCTACCGCTGTGTAAATGTGTGTTGTGACTGGTGGGGAACAGTGCCCATGTTATTCAGTCCGTGTTGTCGTACTACTGTAGACTGTAGTTATCATGTCATAGAATGACGTGCTCCCTGCGATCAGCCCTCCGGCCTCGTAACGATTACAATCCGTGCAAGTCTGCGTGCAGTTCACAGAATTCTCTGGAACTGACATTGATTTGTATGCGAAACAGTAATGGATGAGCAAAGGTTATCAAGCATTCACTGAGTTACTAATTCAGTGTTTAGTCGGAATTCACTGGTGGTATTGATATAGTGGACGAGCGTGTCTACTCTACATCAAGTTAACCCTGGCCTCAGTATGGAACTCTAACCCTTCCACACACCACCACCACCACCACCACCATCGGCCACCATTTATAACCACACGGTGACACACACACACACACACACACACACACACACACACACACACACACACACACACACACACACACTAATAGCACAAACCTTTCCCTAACTATGAAACACGGCATCCCTAAGGACAGACAATGTTGTTTCTCACCTGGCCTTCACCTGTCCACATGAATGACGCTGACTAGTCAACAAGGTGATTATATCGTCAGGTTAGCGGCCAATGACTGTCTGGCAGTTGCTCACACGGTCTCATCTAATGTCTGGCAGACACGGCCATTGATAGCTGGTGAACATGGACAGTCAGTCAGTTGTTCAGTGTTAGTAACACATTATGTAATTCAGTAGGGACAGCACAACATTCAACAGTGTTAGTAACACATGATGTAATTAGGGACAGCACAACATTCAACAGTGTTAGTAACACATGATGTAATTAGGGACAGCACAACATTCAACAGTGTTAGTAACACATGATGTAATTAGGGACAGCACAACATTCAACAGTGTTAGTAACACATGATGTAATTAGGGACAGCACAACATTCAACAGTGTTAGTAACACATGATGTAATTAGGGACAGCACAACATTCAACAGTGTTAGTAACACATGATGTAATTAGGGACAGCACAACATTCAACAGTGTTAGTAACACATTATGTAATTCAGTAGGGACAGCACAACATTCAACAGCAGTAGTTCGATGTGACCCTTCAGGACTAAAACTACATTTAACAACAGGATTCACTGTAGCGTGAGCCAATGTGATCGTTTGTGGTTTGAAACGTTCATTGCCTTCACACGAGGACGGTATCAAAGACAGGGCAACCGAAAAAAGGGGGAAAAACCTGAAAAGAAAAAATATACATGACGCCCAGTGCGATTTGAAGTGGCGGAAGTCCAGCTGACGCTCTGCTGACCAGTGTGAGAGCTGGGCTACGCCATGTTCTCCGTCTTCAGTTACAAATACTAATGCCACCAGAACAGAAAAGCGAACCGCCAGGTCTCTATTTCATGACACGTTGAAGACCGTAATGCAAAACTCCTCAGTGTCAGGATTGGAACCCACGGCCGCCCGATAGAGAGACCAGTGCGTGAACCGCCGTGAGCTATGAGTGATATGAGTGCCGTGAGCTATGAGTGATATCCATCCGCTTCCATTGCGGAAGGTGGCCTGATGACTGGTACAGGTGGAGTAAGACTCAGTGGCAGGGGAAGGTTCATGTACACACCTGTCTCTTGTCAGATTTATTAGCGGATGCACCAGCAATGCTGTAAATATTGCGCTGTTCGGTACCCCGTCCTGCGGTTACAGACCACTAGTAGGTCCCGGGGCATGTAGTAACGACTGCGCTAAATATAGTACAACACTTTCACCCCTTTTAAAAAAATTGTGTACAGAGTTAAAAAAAATGGCGATCTGGGGCTTTTTGTTGGCTTTGTAAATAAGTTTCGTGCCAGGTAATAGTAAAATTATGGAAAAGTGAGCCTGGCTATTTGTATTCATGCGCGGCTGGCACTATTTGTATTCATGCGCGGCTGGCACTATTTGTATTCATGCGCGGCTGGCACTATTTGTATTCATGCGCGGCTGGCACTGACAAGAGCTTCAAGTGCAGACCGCGACAGTGGTCGCTGCTAGCATCGCATTAAACGGAATATTGGAATTTGTTGAAATTTACTCTACACATGAGTCTTTGGTTGCTGGATTTTTGTGATTTTTTGTGAATTTAAAATCATTTCTAGGGTGCCATACACAGCGTTATGTTTAATAGCGGTTTCTTTGAAATATGCATCTGTGGTGCGTAGCCTTAGTGTGCGTGATGTAGGCCAGTGACGTAGTAAGCAGAGCTGCATGACAAACGTAGAGGGTAGTTTCGAATTCCTCATAGTCTTGTAATTCGCTCAGGTTATGTGGAACGTGCACCTGCACTATGCTGTTTGCGGTTTGTTTAGATGGGGCTAGCGGCTTGTGAATTTTATTTTGGGTGTGCTTGTAAATTCTGTCATTTATTGGCCATGATGCTGCCGTTGCGCTGTCGTATTAGAAGAGGCGCCGGCAGTTGTAGATCTCTTTCTGCCAATGCACACGAGACAATCAGTGACGTAGATAACAATGAATGTGAGCATGATAGTTCTGGATTGGCGTGTGGTAGAAAGGCAGTATCAGGATACTGAGTTGTGGGTTTTTGTGTGCTCTGTCCGTCTGCTTAAACCTCTCCTTAAGCGTCGCGAGCACTGCACTCAGGGCGGAGTCGTTTGTTATATTAAGTCATCATCATCATCGTCGTCGTCGTCGTCGTCGTCATCATCATCATCATCATCATGTTTCATTGCAGTTGTCCATTGGGAGTCGGGGTGGTTCAACCCTTTTACTGAGCGTCGGACTCGACATCGCAATGATGATGATGACGATGGTGATGATGACGATGATGACGACGACGATGATGATGATGATGGTATAATAATTGAGTATTGTGTAGGCGCTTTACCCAGTTTCTTTAACTGGCTTAAATCGCCGCGAACTGTACCCAGCACGCACGCTGACGTGAACCACACACATTCTTCCACACCCTTGACATAAACACATTACAATCACGTGGTGCGAAGCCTGGTCAGATCAACAATTTACGTTTCCGAATTTAGAATTGAATTTTCACATTTTGGGCGCTGGACATTTCCAAAACATCGCAGCCTGCATGAGGCTCAGACCCCGACAAGGCGAAAATTTGTACAGACTCTTTACAGTCCCCCTATCTTTTAAGCCACCCTGGCTGTGGGCAGAAGATGTTGACCAGCTCAAATTTCAAACCGCTGCCCCGGCCGCCATTTCCTAGGTTGTCCATGACGTCACGAGGCACAGGAGCAGCTAAAATCGCAAAATCCCTCCCTTGTCAAGTTAGTCTAATTTATCCGTTGTGCGTCTATTTTCAGACAGAAAGGAAGGCGTTACATGCACTGTTCCCTGACTCAGGCTGTAATGAGGTGTACGCCGGGTGATGATTGTACGGTGAACAGTCTATATTATATTTTATGTCAGTGTGGTCACAGGAACCGAGTAAGAGCGACGTGTGAATCAGTTGTGTGACACCCACTGAAAGTCATGTAAGATGTCTATTTTTATCTTGACACAGCGCAATCAGTGGTTGTCATCACGCGCTCACACCTGAGTCGTTACTCAATAATGTGATGTCGTCAGGGCGGTCGGTGGTCTAGTGGTTAACGTAGTCTTTGTCGCCAGTGCGAGACGTCAGGTTCGACTCCCACTCGGGGCGAAGAATTTTCCTTTCTCGTATGTGGCACCGGTCACTGATTCGGGCCGACCGTCGGGGGTTCTCACCGTGTACTCCGGCTTCCTTCCCCTCTGCTTTGAAAATGTCCAGCCCATTTGCAAATGTTCAGCCCACACAAAATTCGAAAGTGAATGCAATTCTAAAATTCCGAAACATTACATTGCTGAGCTGGCCCTTCGTACCACGTGACTGAGTCTTTTTATTACGTCGCTCGTGAAACTGATTTGTGGGATACCTGGAGTTCACACGGACCACGTGAACATGACACTCTGGCAGCCGACGGAAGTTAGCATAAAACTGAATGGCCTGCCAGCAGCCACCACAATCGAGTGATGTCAATATATTGATGTAGTCTTCAACCCGAAGCTTGCCGTACTTATCGACATAACGGGCGTGTACCTAGCGCTTTTCAAGCTTCACCGCCTGTCGACCTGTCCACATTTTGTTTGGCGTTTTACCTGGGGGGTCAGGTTATGTCACACTCACCTGGCTACAGTACAGGGGTTGACGGCCACGGTCAGTTGTCACGGCTTGTTGGTAAAGTTGACATGAGCTTGGGGGGAACTAGTCTGTATGAAGCCATGAGGTAATCCAGAATAAAACTCTTGTTCAGTAAAAAAAACAACAACAACAAAAAATAGACTTGCGCTTGCAAGGAGATAATATTGAGTTTGAGACCCCCCCCCCCCCCCGTTCTACGCCCCCGCTTTCTCTCTGCACGCACACACACACACACACACACACACACACACAATATATATATATATATATGCCTGCCTGTCGGCACCTCTCTCTCTCTCTCTTCGTGTAGATACGTGTTTCTATGCCTGTGAAGTTTTTTGTAGTGTAGTTCTCCTAGTTTAGCAAGGACAAGATAGACGACATTTCATTTCATTTCATTTCTTCTTCTTCTCTCTCTCTCTCTCTGTTGAAGAAACTGATGTGTGCACTAAATGTTCCACGAAGACATGACTTGATCGTAACTAATTTGATGGGTACCGGCATAGGTGTGGGTTGCGGGATAATGTTATAATCACTAAGTTGAAGAAGGCAAGAATGGCCACGTTTTGCTCTGTGCTGTACCACCCCTGGGAGGAAAGAATGTATGCGGTGTTCCACTCTTGTTTTTACGCACATTTTAATGCGAGTGTGTTGGCGTTCTGTCCATGATGTCACCATCAACACCTTCATTTACTGCTTTCTGGTTTGCATAATGTGGCCCTGGCTTTGCCATCTGCCGCTAGTTCATGCACGTTTATTGCTCTCTCTCTCTCTCTCTCTCTCTCTCCTTATGGACCACGCTGCTTCCATCTCTTTCTGTTTTGCATAATGCGATTCTGTGTCGTCAGCTTTTATGAAAAATATTACGAGAACATCGGTGCACGGCTAGCTGACATAGAGGCTGGGGCGAGGTGACCTAACCGGGGGTGATGCCAGCAGAGGTCATGTGACGGTGGCTATATATGGACGTGATGGCCTTCTGCCATTTATGCCGGTGTAAGATTGCTGATTTGGCATTTCCTGCACAGTTACCTCAACGATCACACTGCAGACCGCATTTCAAAGATCGGCGTCTGGTCGATTTGGTGACGAGTGGCTCGTGCGTATCGGTTCCACCCGTGACTGTGTCTTTGGTCATCTGGGCAAGATGGCCTTGGGTCATTCTGGCGTACGTCACGTGATGTCCTGATTGGCAGCTAGCCGACGTAGCACTCGATATGTGGGACCGAGAGTTGTATAGCTACACATGTCTGTCACGTGACACCCGACCTGCATGCTGAGGAAAACTGAAGGTAAAGGAACTCTAAAGTAGTCTCATGTGACCTCGATGACGCAGCTGTTCCAGCGTTACAAAATCTGTTCGAAAAAACCTGTTGTCTCGGTGACACTTTGGGAGATTCTCATCCATAAACGGACCGCTTTAATTATCGGCTGAAAGGAAAATTGACGAAGCAGTTTCGGCGGTTGACTTGGCGCCTGCACGACAGAATGGTTTATTTTGTCGTCTCCGCAACGGAACGGTCTATTTTGCGAAAAAAAAAAAAAAAAATGGAAATGGAAAAATCGATATCAGCTGTCAAACACCAGGGGAGGTAAACACTTAGGGAGGTAAACATCAGGGGAGGTAAACACTCGTTCATCCGTTGACGGCTTTCAGGAGATAATAGGTACTCCTTCCCACTGACCTTGCCTTTCAGCGTCAACCGCCCATCATTCGTGATTGCTTTGGACATAATGGCTGTCGGAAAGTGGAGAAAAGTTCTGTTGGTCTGAATGGCCGCTCCCCGGCTTTTAGCGGGCAAAAAGTCTTTCTACGGTGCGAGGGGTTGTCTTTGTGTGAACGACAGACACTGAAAGCACATTGCCTGTTGCCGATGTCGGGAGAGGAAGCAGGTTTTAAAAAGCTTCGTGAGTCTGTAGAGGCCGGAGTGTTGATTTGCTGTTAGCAGCGAGCAGGTCGGAGTGAATCGTCGCTCTCGTTGTATTTCAAAGTCGTGAAAAAATTATTTGTGTGGAGTTTGCGGGCGGCAGTTACGTTTAACGTTGGCGTGGACAAAACAAAATATTTCATTTAATTCATTGCCATTGCTGTCCATGAACTGAGTGAGTTAAATTAAGTAGCGTTGTTCTTGTAGTAATTGGTTCGTTTGTAGCAGGATGTTTGTTTCTTTGCCCGTCAGCCGAAAATTTGGGAACAAATTTGCTTCGTCTATTGTCCTCTTAGCGTGTTTAGAACCTCTTGGTGTTGTGGAGTGGCGGTATCCACTATTGTTACACAGAGTCGTATTTGAGAGTAGTCAGAGCGGAGAAACTCGGTGTAGTGTGAAGGTCACATTCACGGATGAAAGCTTTAACTTGATTGGACGTTGATAGGGTGATATCCCCCCTTTGTCCGATGTGACATCGACTGGTAAGACAGGTGTTTGCCGCTGGCTGAGTGGGTCGTGGCAGGTCAGACAAGACGCTTTTCCGCATTCAGTATTTATGTCAATGTGTGTACATGCCGACGTATCACGAGGCTGTGTCACTGGGTACGGATCTGGAGATGGTATCGACGATTTCCACATGACCGATTTGCTACAGGCTTTTGTACGTGGGCAGGCGGACAGCACGTGCTATGTGACGGGCGTGCGTGTCTGATTCAGCTGCTTACATGATTAATCAGACGACGCGTCAGATGCAACATTAGCTATTGTCTGATGTTCGTAACGTCACATCCTATATTAGCTATGGTCTGATGTTCGTAACGTCACATCCTATATTAGCTATTGTCTGATGTTCGTAATGTCACATCCTATATTTACAGTGCCCTGTTTGAGAACACGTTTATCAACCTTCCAAAGATCGCGAGCTGTGAAATACCGAAACTACTTGACTGTTGTAACACAGTCGTGTTGAACAGTGTGACCAGGTTGACATATTTGGGGCTGACGTCTTTATTGTCTTTCGTTTGTTGTAATTTACTTTGTTTTTCAGTTTCGGTCATTTGCTCGGTATCATTGCTATTTTAAAATATTTCAGACAAAGACTAATGACAGAAAGCAGTTACCCTAACTGGGAGTAAGTCTTGACAGAGGTTACCTCTCCTGTTTTCAGTCGTCTGAGATTTTGTACTGTGGAAGTTTGCGTAGCAGCTACCTGGCTAGGTGTCAGCACGGTAAGGCAGCTTGGAGAAAAAATAAAAAAATAAAACGGGAATCTGTAGTTATTGCTAAACTTGGCGGGAGACACATCAAAGAGAGCGACACTTACGTCATTTCGAACGACATTGCTATAGATGTTGAATCCCTTCTCAAAGTGAGCCGCCGTCAGACGCCCAGGTCGTGTTTAAGTGGTGTAATTAGTGAAAATGTACAGCGTCATCTTGTCGTCATCTTGATGCCAGTTAATCCCTTTCTCCTTCCAGAAGGTAGCAGCCAGCGCGACTGTGATCTTTTTCTTGTGCTAACCTTTCTTGGCGTGCTCAGCGCGCGTTTCCCGGAAAGGTTACTGGGCTAAGACTCAGCGGCGGCTTGCCGGCGGATAGCGGTGTGACGGAGAAATGTAATATTGCATGATATTACCCGATCAACTGCAGCCAATATCCATTATCCCGCGGCAAGCGGAATAGGCGCGGTGTGGATCGTGCATGACGCCAACAATTTACCCTGACTTTGTTCCACTTCCACCGCCTTTTGTTGTTGCTTAGCAACATTTAGGGGAATATCTGGGGCAGCAGCGTGGAATAAGTTTCATTATTTGAGATTTATGAGCCTGCCTGAAATCCCAGGTTTAGTTCAGATGCCAGTTTTTACCGGCACACCGCTGTCTCAGCTACTGATTACTGTAGGCCTAATTAGGCGGCTGATGCAACTGTACTTGATCCATACCGTTCAGAAAACAGGCCTTTCCCGTCTTCAGCTTGTAGAATCTTGTAGTGTGGCCCAAGGAAGCTATGATTTGTAGCCCGTGTAGCACAGAGATTCAGAGTCCAGAGAACCTGAGTTCAGAAGATATTTTGGCGTTCATCAAACGCTGTGGGAGATTCTTGGTGTAGTACATGTACCCACACGGAAGTCAGGGCCAAGAACCATGTGCTAGTCTCGGATCATGTCTAACCTGTCATGGACCTACCCCACAAATCAAATCAAATGTACCCCATGAGAACCCTACAACTGAGTCTACTGCATTTTCTTTTACGGGTGTAAAATCCGTTATTGTCCGACATCTAGTTACTGCGATCAGTAGCACTGCCCGTGTGGGATCTCCTTCCTTCATGCGAGCTGGGTTCTCCAGTGCTGACCCCGAACAAGCTGGGTTCTCCGGTACTGACCCCAAACAAGCTGGGTTCTCCGGTACTGACCCCAAACAAGCTGGGTTCTCCAGTGCTGACCCCAAACAAGCTGTGTTCTCCGGTACTGACCCCAGACAAGCTGGGTTCTCCAGTACTGACCCCAAACAAGCTGGGTTCTCCGGTACTGACCCCAAGCAAGCTGGGTTCTCTAGTACTGACCCCAAACAAGTTGGGTTCTCCAGTACTGACCCCAAACAAGCTGGGTTCTCTAGTACTGACCCCAAACAGTCCGTGACGATGAGTGTGTTAGAGTGTATATAAAGTTTGAATGCTCGGGTCGTGAGTTCGTATCCCGGCTGGGGCCAAATATTTGTGCTGGCTTTTTCATCGTTACCCCGTTTTTGATATCACCCGTACGTGGTGGAAAAGGACGTTAAACTCCCAAACACCCACCCCACCCACCCATATATAAAGTTTGACGGTGACTGGAATTCGAACCAGCAACCGTTCCATCATTGGTGAATACGTTTCCTTCTGAGCCACTGTGTCCCCCACCAGAAGACGCTGTGAGCATGGTCATGCAGCAGGAAGTAAATGGGGGCACCTTCACCAAGACTGGCTCCAGGCGTTCCAGGCCTCGCTATTGGCCAGCGTCAACCAATAGAGAGTCGTGTGACATTTGCCCTGTGGCGCCGGGAATTCTGGTCAGGGTGTGACGCGAGAGTTGAGGCTGGTGACGAAGGGACGAAAGGTCTTAGACACATGATATTAAACCAGACAGTCCCAACAGGGTCACGTGATATTCTGGTCAGGGCGTGAGGTGAGAGATGAGGCTGATGAGGTCGTGAGGTCACAGACAAATGATATTAACACCAGACACTCCGGCCACAGACCCAGACACGATGGAGAGGTGAAGGTGACGACAGACACCATGAAGTTCATCGTAGCGTTTCCTGACGTTTGGCTTATGTGTGACTCGACCAATGTGAAGACGATGGTTGTGCCGCCATTTTTAGCGCCGTCTGATCTCTGGTCGTCTGCTGTAGGTGAGAAAAGGAGGACTGGTTATTAGTCGCATGCTTATTTGATGGTTTCGAGTTGTTTAGTAGGACAAAAAGCACGAGTTGTCTCAATGTTTTGCCGTAGCTATTGAGTTTCTCGCTTCATATTTAGAAGCACTCACATCTAACCCGCTGGAAATTTGCACTGTCTCCCCACAAGAGGTACTTCTGTTTTTGAAGCACTGGTGAAAAGTCCGTTTTATGTAGTCACATTTCTGATCGTTTTACCATTTAGTGTAGGGGTTGTAGTTTTTCAGTATCGGTTAGAAGGGCGTTTTTTAAGGTCGCTTCTCCGACCATTCTTCCTTGTGGAATAGGAATTCATCAAACTGAATGTGCAGCCAAATAGACAAGCAGATATGGAAGTGACTGGCCGCACTGGATGCTTCTCGTACCCACCACAAGACTGATTGGGGACGAATGTCGAAAAGACCAGTTCTGGTCGGATGTATTGGAAACATTTTCGGAGCCCAGGGTCGTTTTAGGGCTGACGTATCTGATATTGAAGCCGTAGCCTCCGTGCAAAACTACAAAAAAAAAATCATGATGAAAGAACCGACGTCAACTGTATTTCAGTGGAACTTTACCCGCTAAAAACATCCTTGCTGAAGAGTTCTCCGGCAGCAAAACTCATTCATTGAATATCTTGTACTTTTCTTACTTTTTCTTTAGAGTCAATCTCAGTTCAGTGTTAAATGGGATTTATGTTTAAAAAAAAAAAGTTTGTTCTACGTCCGGGTTGATAAGCCTCGTGTGGCGTGCTGAGCGTGAGATCAATAACCGTGTCTTCAGGCGTTGTCTGATTAGTATCGTTTGAACCGCTTGTCAACAAGTTGCGTAGGATATTCACCAGCATCCTGGGTCACTGCTCGACATGATGCTACTCACAACAAGAGTTCATGCCAATCACGGGGGACATACATCTGTCTGTGTGGGAGTCTGGGGAAATGTGTGAATTAGCCTGGAAGCTCGGTCATAGCGGTTTGAACTTTGATGTTGTATTGTAAAATACCAAGTTATCTGATAGTCGTTAACGAAGGACCATTCAGTTCGCTTGAAGTCTGATGGTAGTTATAATCGTACGCTATGTTATATACATGTAGTATTTTATGAGATGAGGGGGAACATAGCGGACCAAGATATCAGCCCCGGCCGTTTTCCCGTCAGTTGCCGGGTTAATGAACTCTCCCACTGTTAAGGTCGTTTTACATACAGCAGGCAGTTTCCAATCGGAAATCTGAGATTTTAACTCAGGCACGAGGCTGTTTCATCTCAACTGATAGTTTATGGATAGTTTTGGTGTTGATTGTGATACGGTGACTGGTGTGTCTAAATGCTGAAAACACTTAATCATTACACGTGATTTTAGGGGTATGTTA
>JACVVK020000439.1:425000-565307 GCA_018292915.2 Batillaria attramentaria
CGGGGAGCCGGGGTGGCCGAATGGTAGAGCGTTGGACTTCTAATGCTCGGAGTTCGATCCCGGCTGGGGCCAAATATTTGTGCTGGCTTTTTCATCGTTGCCCCGTCTTTGATATCACCCTATGTGGTGGAAAAGGACGTTAAACCCCCAAACACCCACCCACCCTTGGAGAGGCAACGTGGATAAAGTGTGACGTGCATCTACGCAAAGGAACTTCGTTATCGTACAGGCACACGGGCAAGCATACAGACAACTCAACTGTACTGTAGTGACAAAGGTTGCACTGAAGAAGGAAACTGACGCAGTGATTGAGTTGTGGACTGCAGGAAATAGACAGGTATTAGTGTAGCGGACGACAACCCCTGCGCTTTATTGAATGCCTAGGGGTAGGGGGAGACAACTCGGAAAGAGGGGGAGCTAATCGATACCGTGATAATGGACGAAGCCTGATGCAGTCGGTGGCCGCGGACTCCACTTCCGCATGCCTGATCGCACGTTTACCCCAGCTATTAATCCTGCTCTGATTTCTCTCCCCTTAGTGCGGAGCTCAGGTTTAGGTCTCCGGGGAGATTTTTGTCCTCATCTGTCAGGCTTCTGTCTCGTCTGTCCCTCTCCTGTTTTCCCCCTTGCTCGTTGAGTTGCGTAAATGTTTCTCTTTGTTGTCTCCCTTCGCTGAAGCCTTTGATGCCTGTAATGTCATGTGATCCCCCTTGTCCAAGCCTCGTTGTCAGGAAAAGCTAATTTCCCCCGGGTGCCGCTAGGTGGCGTTGTTGACTGTAAGGACGCGGGCTTGTCATGTGAGCTGTGCTTTGTACTCTGATCGCCAATAAGGAAGCAGCCTTCGGGTGAAGTCAAAATCGACACACGGTAAAATGTCGCCCAGTGTGAAGGAAAGTTATGGTAAAAACGGAAAGTGCAAGGAGACCGCAAAAAGTGAAGTGAATCTGCTGCAGACTTTTTCTTTCAGAGCCGGACTTCTCAAATCACCCATTAAGGTTGAGTGCCTTGGTACGTTCAGTTTACACGGTCCGGCAAAGAAATGACGGTATTGCGGGTGTTTGAATACACCTTGCTCTGCATTGACTGCAATACAATGGCCGGCTACTGGCTACGAGTTTGCTGTCAGTGAACTAACTGCCGTGCTGATGAACTCATTCCCGTCAAAATTCATTAACTCGCGCAGGTGTTGTCTGGTTTCAGAACAAGCGCAGTTCGACAACAAACAACTGGGAGACCAGAATTGAAGAAAATACAAAAAAATTAAACAAATTCAGAATAAAAAAAATATAAAAAAACCCAACGATCCAGACAACAACAGCAACAAGAATAACAAAGTTACGTGCACGTGTTTGTGTCGGTCCGGTGTTTACTGTCGTATGCTGTGCAGACCCGTTCCGTCGTTAAGCACAATGTCCTACTGTCCTCTCTCTAGAGAACTGAATGTTTTGCCGTACAGTACTGTGACACAGTCCAGGTCGGTGTGACCAACACACGCTGGAAATGCCGACAGTGGGTCAGTGTGACCAGTGAATTCAAACCGCTCTTATTTGGTCTTGCCACCGTTATGTTCTGTTAGCGCAGCAAGACATCGGCAGCAAGCCGGCAAATGACCCTGTTTATGTATTTAACAGACGGAGAAATAGCTAGCAAAGTGTCGGCCACCGCCTTACAGTAAACCGTTCATTATGGCCGTGCAAAACGCTGAGTAAAGAAGCGGCTTTGAAATATTAATTGCGGTCTTGTTTGATGTTCCCAGTCTGTTGACACAATGCCATCGAACCTTGGCGAGCAAATTCCAGCCCTCTTGTTGTAGACTGCTGTCTGTGAGGCTCGAGTGTTTGGTTACGCGGGAATCGCGGTGCCGGCTGTGTCGTCGTGCCTTGCGCCTTGCGCTTTGCCCCAGTGCAATGTCTCGCCAGTTGCTGCTTCTACATTTGTGTATTGATTTTTTTTTTCCTTTTTTTTTTTT
This sequence comes from Batillaria attramentaria, assembly GCA_018292915.2. NCBI lineage: Eukaryota > Metazoa > Mollusca > Gastropoda > Batillariidae > Batillaria > Batillaria attramentaria. The sequence goes on from JACVVK020000439.1 coordinate 426,970, forward strand.
TTTTTACCTTTGAAGGCCAGCTTGTGTGTTCTATCGTCCGTTGTGCACGTGCCAATTGCGGGTGCGTGTGATATGGCGTGATGTTGCGTGTGATATGGTGTGTGATAAGGTGTGTGGGATGGTGTATGATGCTGTGACTGTGTGATACGGTATGTGATACGGTGTGATATGGCGTGTGATATGATGTGTGATATGGTGTGTGATATGGTGTGTGATAAGGTGTGTGGGATGGTGTATGATGCCGCGTGTGATACGGCGTGTGATATGGTGTGCGTGATACGGCTTTTGATATGGCGTGTGATGTGGTGTGTGATGCTGTGTGTGATACGGCGTGTGATATGGTGTGTGATACGGTGATATGGCGTGTCAGTGATACGATGGTTATATATTTGACGTGTAATGTATCAGAGGCCCGTATTGTGTTGACGTCCACTTGCGCGTGGAGAAGTGTCTGAGTTGGAAACTAGGAAAATATCATGTTCACAGTTATACACGCATCTCTTGAGAAAATTAATTTAATGTAATGAAGAAAATTGCGTGGCATGGTTCGATTAGGATATTATTAGAACATTATTGAAGGCAGTTGGTGATGTCATTATATGCTCCGGGGTACTGGGACGGTACTGTTTAACAGGGATGTGTGTGATGGGTGTACAACAATGAATTTGTGAATGCCGCGTCATGTGAATATACTTGAAGGAGTACTGCGTGACCTAGATGAGTAAGATACAGAGTACAAGCGTTATCGAAATAAATATCAAATAATCATGTGACGGTTAATCCACTTTATTTAGACGGCAGCCATAGTATAGCGTCTGAAGGTAGTGAATGTCAGCACTGATCAGTCTTCCAGCTTCAGCTAGTCAAGATGTCGTCCGTTTGTGTGTTTCAGGGGCAAGCAGCCTGTGCTCATCACCAGACCCAATGTCTCCAGCAGAGACAACCGCCATGCTGGCCTGCAAGTCTCATCCGCAACCGCCAAGGAAACCACCCAAGATCGGCCTCATCAGGTGGGTACTGACACGCACAAGTGTAGCCGCATGACATGATCGTATCTAAGTGATTACTATGAATCGATACTGATTTTGTCGTCTTGTTTGGTGTGTCTGTCTGGGATGGGTGTCTTTCCCAAAGCTGACGCGAAACATTCATTGCCGTGCTTAAAAATGGACATCGTGAACCATACCCAACTAAATTTTTGAATTGCTAGCCGCAAAGAAAACATTTCCCAATTTCAACCAAAACACTTAAACGAATTTCATTCATGATTTTCTGGTCAAGACAAAGAAAAAACAAACAAACAAACAAACAACAACAAACCCCCAACAAAATAAGCAAACAAGATCGAAGTTGGGCGCACTGTCCTAGATAAACAGACTTGTACTGTCAGTTCCTGAATACAAACACCTGCGGCACCATATCAAAATACCAAACGTCTGCTTCTCCATGTGGTCGCCAGGCAAGTTGTCTCCCTTTTGTCGGTCTGCTGGCCGAGTCCGCAGTTTCCGTGAATGTTTGATTGATTTGTGTCACGTACTTCAAGCGTCACGTTGCTTCAGTTTTTTTGCTCCGTACGTGACACGGCCTGTAGTTGCCGTGTTCCGTTAGAACTACGCACTATTCACGCGACATTCGACGGTGGTTTGATCATTCCCAGCACCGCGAGCAGACGACACTTGGGAAGTGATCCTTCACAGGAGTTGCTTCCCTTGTTCTGTTCATTTCTCTGTGCGCGTTGAAGTGCTTGGTGGTTGTGTAAGTCAGTGTAAACACGAGGTGTTGCTTGTTGTGTTTGTTGTTCAGTCTGTTACAAACAAGTTGTGTGTTGTACCAGCATGATGTTCTTCGCGCGTAATAGTGGTGATACTTTACAACTGATGTCATAGTTGACTGACACCAATGATTCAGTTTGTTTTCACACTGAGGGCGTTAAGCTCCCAAACACCCACCCACCCCCACCCAATCCAGCTCATTCAATATTCAAGTCATTCCCCCCCCCCCCCCCATTTCTCCGGCCTTCCCAACGGCGATCACTTTACACAGAAACCTCAGTAATGCTGTACACTTTGAAATAAACGTATCAACGTACGAATACTGAAGTGATTTGAACAGTGTCAGTACTAGGTGCAGTACAGCTTATCCCGCCTTCATTTCTAGAGTCACGCTTACTTTTGATTCACTAACTTAGTTTCTGCCACACTGAGAAACTTTGAATCAAACTGACTGAATTGTTCTGGCATGTACTCTGTGTGTGGACAGTAACACAGCTGTCAAATTATGGAACTCCGCATACCCCCCCCCCCCCCCGCCACCCTCCCCCAACAGCCTGGTTACTAAGAAAATCTGCATTTTCCGAGAGTATACGCAAACGTGAAAGAGCTGTTACATCCCCACCCCACCCCCGACCTCAACCGTCTTTCACCCGGAAGCGTTGTGGTCCCGCCCCCCCCCCCCCCCTACCCATATCTGCCCAGCACTCAGTTATTCCCAGTAGCAGAAGCCACTGATTCCATCGCTGGCCGACCATCACCAGCCAGTACCTGACTGGGGGAGGGGGGGAGGGTGGCAACGTGACGGGGGGCTTAATAGTTCATCAAACAGTCCAATACAGGCGCCCGCCGCGTACTGACAAGACTGGCGTCCCACCAGATAGCACTCTTCCCTGCAGTATCTGCACCCACCCTCCCCCCACCCCGCCTGCAGCCCCCCTCCCTCACTGCCCCCCACCCCACCCCCACCCCCTTGTGGCAGCTGTCAGAGGGGCAGATAGCCTATGTTGCAATATGTAGCGAGTGCAGGCGGTACAGTAGGGTAGTGGCACCGTGAGTTCTGTCAAACCCGGCCAACCCATCGTGTGCCGTGTCATCGCATTGTGGGAATTGTGTGTGCATGAGTTATGGCATCAGTGTACAGTTGTCGGCAACAGCCCACCAGTCGTGTTGTTGTTTCCTGTGTGTTACCGCTGCACGTGGCGTGAAGTGATGATGGCCCCTGTATTGTTTCACTTGAAGTGCTAGTGTCAGTAGTGACGTCAGGCAGGTTGTTGAAGGGTGTCAGTAAGCAGGCAGTGCATGTGAATGTCATGGTGTAAAACTCGCATCACTTTCCCTGTGTTGCATCTTGTGTCACTGTAGTGGACGCCAGTTGCGAGAGATGCTTGCTCGTCAGACCAACAAGTGAGTGCAGTTTTTCACTTTCCGTTTGGCCTTTTTTTTTTTTTTTTTTGGGGCTTCACTGTAATCCCACGCGAACTCACTGTTACATGTATACACACGTATTGTATTTAACCCCGATTTATTCAGCACTATATCAGTAGCATTCATGTTTGTCCTGCCCTGTGTCTAACCTGTGCACGCCAGAGGATTTCATAAAACTTTCACTGACGTTTACGTTTTCAGCCCGCCAACGCTTGCAGTGTTAACATCAACTATTTACTGGTTTTTGCAGGGATGCATGTGGTTTGCTCATCAGATGGTTTTAGATTTGTGTTAGATACAGTTTACTGCATTTCTTCTACATTTGAACATATAATTTGAGGTTTGTTCCTTTTTTTTTTCTTTTTTTTTTTTTTGAAAGATAAAGAATTTTTTGCTCCCTTGCCTGACAAACCTTAATTCTCTCTATCGTTCATGAAACGCACCCCTCTCCCCTTCCCAATTTTCTCTTTCTTTTTTTTACCGCACATCATCAGTTAATCGATTGTAGCCATATATTCTGCCATAGTGAGTTATTTTCACTAATCTGTTGGCCTCCCCGAGGCGGGCCGTGCAAACACTTCAACGCTGAGCATTTTATTGCATGCTTTTAGCGGCGTCATTGTGTTTTGTAATGCCGGGTCCAGTGTATTCACGGCCCCAGCATATTCCAGACGCATGAGTTTCGTAGTGTTTGTACTCTCGCTTCCTAACAACTCAGGTTTGGACAAGACGTGCTTGTTTAGTGCCCAGTTCTTGTCGTTCAAGACAATCGACAAGATGAACAAAAAGTTCCAGTGTGTTTTGAAACTCTCCGCGAATGTGCGTGATGCAAAGGCAACTCGGCTCAGTTTCAGAGTGACGTAGTTTTCAGAGTTGCACAGTCTCCAGCGTTCCGGCTGAAAACAGCAGTACAACCTGCGTTCACCTTCAGTTCGCGTCAGTCTGCTGTTGGAGTCTGACTAGTGACACAATTGCTCGGCGCTGCAGTCAGTGCTGTCTCCTTAGCTGTCCATTGAGAACTGCACACTAAGCTGATCAGGAATGTAGCACCTTAGCTTCACTGAAGTCTCCGTGACGCTGGCAACTGTGGAACTTTGACTATGCACACTCTAGTCTGTCGCCAGTCTGATTTTGTTTGCCAGCTTCTTGTTGATGGAGAAGACCTTTAACTGAAGCTGTGTACTTAGTGTGTTGAAGTCATGCTAGTTTACTGGAACTTCTATATAAGTCATGCTAGTTTACTGGAACTTCTCTATAAGTCATGCTAGTTTACTGGAACTTCTCTATAAGTCATGCTAGTTTACTGGAACTTCTGTATAAGATCAACTAACCAACACTGATTTGAGAGGGACTGGGTCAGTGGCGGTTACATATAAATTTACCATTAAAACGGTTTGTTTGTTTAATGATTATTTGTGAAGTTCTGGTAAAATAGCCTATTGTACATTTATCATGTGATGAAGAACAGACATAGGTTGTGTGTGTGTGTGTGTGTGTGTAAAAATAGCATACAAATTGTAGAGATTGATTTTAGTGTGGTGGGTATTACATTTCTGTAGTTTGTTCATCATATAGATCATTCTGCCATTCATTCTGAATGACTAGGAACATGTACTACTATCTACTATCTACTATTCATGTAATCAACACAATAACAGGCGCAACATCAAAAAAACAAGAAAAAAGAAAACCATCATAGTAAACATTGAGCAGCTGCAAACGTTTCTACGCCGCAACTCACGCAACAACAGCAACAGCAAGACGCCACAAAACAAAAGAAAAAAGAAAAGAAAAGGTGGGACATGTTTCCAGTGGAGTTTTTGACATACATAAATATTTAATCCAGCATACACATCGCCTATGCCCGTGGCTGTCACCATGGACCCATTGACCGATATTTGTCACGTGAACGTGTACTGATCATATAAGCCGTCTTTATGTAGAATGATTCATCAGTTGCCAGCGTTCAACATTTTTTGGCGACTCGAAGCTGTGCGGACCGTCCTCTCTATCAGTATTACGTTGTTCTTCGTCATAGCTGGTGTTGGTCGTTGACTCTGGCTGGCCACATTGTGGCTGGAGGAACTTTGTCCCGGATGTCACGTGTTGAGTGAGGCAGTGCAGCGCTGAAGGCTTCCTGTCACACGTGTGCACTGAGTGTTTCCTGAACGTTCACACTGCACCCACACTACCGAACTCACGCGGATCAGGAGGGAGCTACCCATCTGGCAGTGAGGGGACATAATCTGTACTAGCCATGTGTTGGTGAGGTCATGCTAGCCAGTCAAAGTGCGCGAACGAGGTACGTGTACTCCGAGAAACAAACTTACACTCACCTGTGGATTGGCTTGTTGGAGTGTGTGTCTGTGAAAAAGACAAGAAGGTTAAAAAGCGTGCGCTGCGTGCGGTTGCCATGGAGGATTGGGTTTATGGTCAGTGGGCGTGGCTACAGGCGTTTACACTACATGTCAATGTTGCCGATGATTAGGGTAAAATGTTTTTCAACATTATTATTTTAATGCCCTTGTTAGAATGTGTTATGACACCTTTCTACTGTACCACTGATTACAAGACGGTCGGTTTCCTACATGGCTCAGTGGTTGGATCGCAGTTTACAGTCTGACCGTACACCTGTACCAATAGCTGTCACCACTAGTACTACTGATGCCACTCCGCTATGTGTATACATGGCTCAGTGGTTGGATCGCAGTTTACAGTCTGACCGTACACCTGTACCAATAGCTGTCACCACTAGTACTACTGATGCCACTCCGCTATGTGTATACATGGCTCAGTGGTTGGATCGCAGTTTACAGTCTGACCGTACACCTGTACCAATAGCTGTCACCACTAGTACTACTGATGCCACTCCGCTATGTGTATACATGGCTCAGTGGTTGGATCGCAGTTTACAGTCTGACCGTACACCTGTACCAATAGCTGTCACCACTAGTACTACTGATGCCACTCCGCTATGTGTATACATGGCTCAGTGGTTGGATCGCAGTTTACAGTCTGACCGTACACCTGTACCAATAGCTGTCACCACTAGTACTACTGATACCACTCCGCTATGTGTATACATGGCTCAGTGGTTGGATCGCAGTTTACAGTCTGACCGTACACCTGTACCAATAGCTGTCACCACTAGTACTACTGATGCCACTCCGCTATGTGTATACATGGCTCAGTGGTTGGATCGCAGTTTACAGTCTGACCGTACACCTGTACCAATAGCTGTCACCACTAGTACTACTGATGCCACTCTGCTATGTGTATGCGGTACACTGATGTACTTACAAATTAACTCATAATCTGTACATGAAAGGACATAAGACTTTCAGGGAAAACTGTTTAGAGTCAGTTTACAGGGTGGCCGGTGTTGGTAACTATGTATGAAGTATTATTACATTGTTGTCAAGCATACGTACAAGTACGCTGCATATCGGTCTTGCCGGCTGATCAACTTATTTGGACCACCCATTTGCCCGACACCCCCCCCCCCCGACTCCCCCCCCCCCCCAGGATAACTTTTTTACTTTGTGTTTGATTTTTTATCCCGTGGTTCCGCCGATTCAAATGTTCATAGAAGCAGGCGAGAGGATCAGAAAGAAGTCATCTGTTACAGACAGGCTGCATTTCCTCCCCTTGCAGCATTTTGGGTTTGTGTGTGTGTGTGTGTGTGTGTGTGTGTGTGTGTGTGTGTGTGTGTGTGTGTGTGTGTGTGTGTGTGTGTTTCGATGCCCTGAGGCATAGATACAAGGGAGGGAACTTGGGGAACGCTATTATCATGATAAACGTTGCGTGGCTTGAAGTTTTTTTTGTGCGGTTTTCGCATTGTGTGGAAATATGGCGGAACTGATGTCGGGCGCCTTGGGGCTGACAAGCTGTGGGGCATGACGGGAAATCCATGTTGATGTTACGCTAGAGACCAAAGAAGAGAAGACCAAATCTAATCCTATGTTAACAACTTGACATGATGGTGTGAAGGCGGGTTACGTCCAAGCGATGACGTCACAGTATTTGACGTAATCCCTTTGTCTTGAACTATGATAATTTTCTGTTTTATTTCAGTTTTTCTTAGAGTTATTTTTCCTTTTATTCAGTTTTGTCATCACTACGATGAATGGCACGTGACCTGGTTGCACACATCTGTCGTGCTGTCCAGGGAGTTGGCAAAGTATATAATATTATGCATTGCGTGTCGATGCCTAACTCGAAGACATGGTTTCCTTCTTCTAAACATGATTCCTCTCTCTCTCTCTCTCTCTCTCTCTCTTGACGGCGAAGTCAGCGGGTGGAATGTTAAGTTATGACAGAGTGTGAGCGAGCAGTGTTTAGGGAGAACCCTCATCTTGTTGACATGTTTCACTCGGTTCCTACCGAGTCAACTCGGGGCTGTGCACCAGTCGCCTGACTACAAAAAGAAAATCATCATTCAAATTTGGCTCAGTTGGAGTGTTGCATTTCGATCATACTCGTGTTTGCTGCAGTAAGAGCCGTTGCCTGATTGTCGCATACAGGGCCAGCACCGAACAAGAGTACAAGACGTGGGAGACTGACTCGTGCACGGTACAAATATGTTGAAGATTCTACATATGGTTAGATGTGTCCTCACTGGGACACTCCGCCGTACTGTGGTTTTCTTGTCCGCTGTAGGTATGTTGGGTGATGCTGCTGCTCAGCGACGCGCTTACCCCCGGGGGGAAGCAGCCCAAATTTCCGGAGAGGAAAAATAGAATCACCACCGACTCCCGATAACGTGATAAGAAGGCCGGCCTGTCATCTGTATCGTCACCCTGTCTGCACGTGCAACCACCGCCAATGCCGACATCAACACTGCAACTCGTTATCTCACGCCGCACTGGGACCTCGTTGTTTTCCGACAGAGATGCAAATTCTGACAACAGGCCCATGTTCCTTGGAACTTTTTTTTTTTTTTTTTACTGTGGGTGTTGGGGGAGACGTGTTTATTGCTCCCAGTATCTCCACTGCTGAAGGCTCCGTCCTCATCGTGCGTGATGGCGTGCGTGTGATGACGCTGGCGTGATCTGGAGTGACGGCGTGACGGTGGTGGTGGCGGAGAGGGTGGTGGTTGGGGGGGGGGGGCAGGGGTAGGGTTGCTGATTATGTTTGTCCAGAAGCGGAGGACTTGTTGCAAGCTGGCGTGTGTTTGTCCATCTGTCACCGCAGCAGACTGATAGAGTTGCTGCTGTCCCTCCTCCCCGGCCTCCTCATCCACCTCGTGACGTCACCGTGTGTGTTTAGGGACGTGAAACTGCGCTTGTGTTTTTGGCGAGGTCGTTGTTTGCGGGCCTGACGGGGACAGCCAGTTGTTTATTATGTCAGTTGTGATATCGGAAACTGGCGTCAGCGACTTTCAGCAGTTGGTTTGGGGTTCCATTGCCGTGCCTGATGAGTGAGTGGCCGCTTGGAGATAGAGAGAGAGTGAGGTGACAGAAACCGTTTCTACCAGGGGATGTTTCTATCACCTCTCTCTCTCGCTCACACACACACACACACACACACACACACACACACACACACACACACACACACACACACACACATCTAGAGTCGAGAGCAAATACTAACATTCTGGTTCCATAAGACACAGACGTTACTGATGCTTCTACCAACTTTTAATTAAAGGCAAGAAGTTTTGCCGCCGGTGCCAGTTGTAGTGGCGGTAAAGATGCCATCTTGTATCACCACAATCCGCCCCCCCCCCCTCCCCATGCCCCACCCCCACCCGACCCTCAAATTAGATCTTAAGATCACTAGAAGCCACTCAAAGCCACGTCTACAGTGGTCTCGAGCCTAGCGGGTAAGGCCCACGCCTTGTGTTATACTTGTAGTGGCTTGAGGTGGCTCCTACTGGTGTGCAGAAGTTTGTTCTTTTTAATCTAATTATAGTGTGTGGTCGGCCCCGGGCTGTGAAGAGTTAATGGCAGTAAGGTCCACAACCAGCAAGGGTTATTTTCTGAAATCACAAATTGTATGTGATCATCACTAACGTTTAGCCTTTTGTGATGTGTACGTATTCTGTCTTGACATTGCATTCTGATTTTCTTGAAATCAAAAGTCGTTGGATGCATCACAGGCACAAGACTGACATTCTCATCTTCAGAGCCAAACTTTTTTGTAGGGCGCAGGAGACTAGTAACTTGGACTGCAACGCATGTGTGTGTGTGTGTGTGTGTGTGTGTGTGTGTGTGTGCCGGGGATGGGGATGGTATGTTGGATACAGAAAGAACCGGATGGCACGCATTACAGAGACAGGAATCACGTGGCATTGTGTACAATACTGACTTTTCCTCCCGTATACATGGCGGCTCCTGTGTTTACCTGACAGCCCCAAACCATGGCAGCTTTACCTCGATACATTCCTCTGTTTTTCTGTGTAACCTGCTGATGTGTTGTTTTAGGTTCGCCGACCCACTAGCCGGCGCTTGTATCCTTTCCATTCTCTAGAAGATCATCGATTTTTTTTTTTACCGTCTTTTTGTCTGCCAGCAGCATGTTCATAAATCGCCCAGGCTAAACCTGCAAGTTATCAGGTTTTAACTCCATGAGCTTACACTGCCTGAAGGAAACGTTGCGAGAGCAAGAAACCGTTTGTGTGTATCCCGTCCATTGCAGATTCAGTTTCACTTGTGTAAATCTGTAACGCCGCCATCGCGTGTTGGTCATGTCGGGTATCAGAAATCGGTAGTGACGTCGTGTCGTGTTGGTCATGTCGGGTATCAGAAATCGGTAGTGACGATAACATGTCTTTCCCGCGTCTGGTTAGCGCCAGCATATTGAGACAGGAAGCGGGGAATGCGGCCTTGTCACGCAGTCTAACACCACACGGACCTCCACAGCGGCGTCATACCATCATCATCATCATCATCATCATGTATAAGAAACATTGTGTGCTTCCCAGCCCTCCGTTGGTTCCACCAAAAGACTAGGTCGAAGATTTGAACAAACAAACAAACAAAAGGTGCCACGTGGCAGTACGTGTGATACTCGTTGGTTGCTTGTCACCACCAAGCCAGGCGGCCATTTCTCACGTTGTCCCCATTGTTCCCTCTACTCAGGAACAAACGACAAGTACTCGTACATATCTTAGAAAGGACGACCCAAAGAAGGCAATAATTTTGCACTCGCCTTCATGGTATCGCACTTTTTGTCATTGTAAGCAGCGAGCCGAGATCGATGCGTGAGTTGGACAAGTTGTTGTATCTGTAACCTTTTACCGTCGTGAAAATCTGCTGTATGTATCTTTCACCTTTCACTGTTGTGACGCGATCGCAGCCATGGCCGAAGTCTCTTGATCGGTGTCACCATTATCGTGATAGAAACGCTTCACGACTTTCTGTAGGGTCGATGCCTGAACTGGCGAGGAGCTTTCAAATGTGTCTCACACCCTCTGTCTTTTTTTGTCGGCCAACGCTTAGCTAGTTAGTTAGTTAGTTAGTTAGTTAGTTAGTTAGTTAGTCAGTTAGTTAGTTAGTTAGTTAGTTAGTTAGTTAGTCAGTTAGTCAGTTAGTCAGTTAGTTAGTTAGTTAGTTAGTTAGTTAGTTAGTTAGTTAGTTAGTTAGGGCTTTACACCGCGCAAGCAACAAGGACTATTTCGCGGCTACCAGCGCTTAGCGATGATCAATCAATCAATCAATCAATCAATCAATCAATCAATCAATCAATCAATCAATCAATCAGTCAATACGTCTTCATTATCCCAAAGGGAAATTTGGGTGTGGTGGAAAAACTAAAACAACAATACACATCAAAAGACACTTAAGATAATACATAATAAACACTACAATTAAACTTTCTGAGCCGATGGACAGTTAACACGCGTCAGCTGCAAGTCCGGCAATGGCACGGTCAGTCCGACCTGAAAAGTCCAGGTTGGTCCAGGGCTCAATGTCGTCCACCTGTTGACGGATTTCCAACTTTGACTAAACATTTTCCTCCCCCAGAAAGTGTGTTTCCTCCGCTGAAGGACTTTTAAAAAATCATGCCAAAACGCACCAGACTGCACAGGTTTGAGTCTAATTCTAAACATTTTCCACCCAAAAAACAAAAAAAAGTGTTCCATCCACTGAAGCACTTAAAATCGTACCAAAGTGCATTTTGGTCTTGTTTTAAATTCTGATGGAGCATGCCCGTGAACGCCGCTAGCATAACAAATCAGGTCAGTGTGTACTAGACACGCGCCCGTGACTTTGTCATTTCCTTGCTATAAATACTACACACTTGTCCTCCTGCATCATAGACCATTTTCAACCCTCAGTCTCGGTCAGTTGAATGGATGTGTTGGTTTTGCTGCGGGTTACTATTTTATGTGATGAGAGGCACGGACTGGATGTTAATGGAACTGTACGCACACGCATTGCCAGCAGGGTTGGCGTAAGATGCGCAGGAGATTCCGGTCTTTAGGGCATGTATCAGGAATACCAGAAACGGATGTGACGTCACAGTCAGTTTGGCAGGTGTTCTGTCAGTGTTATGAGGGCTGGAAACAGTTGTCTCTTATTGTTTGCCCGCCTGCCTTTCCGGATTTTCCGTCGTCCTCCCCCCCCCCCCACACACACACACCCTCCTCCAGACTCCAGATCCCCTACCACCCCAGTTCAAGTTGTTGGTGAACTGGTCTTGCGCCAGGCGAGTTGTGGGGGAGAAAAGAAAAAAAGAAAAGAAAAGGTGGGGGTGGGGGTTCGATCCCTTCTATCTGGTAATACAGTCCGCCAGTAGCCCGGATGGCCATACAGAAACACAGACACTGCCGGCCCTTCTGGAAACTGAAGAGAAATGCAAGAACCAACTGGAAATCTCGGTTTCCGAGCTTCTCTTGAGATGGGCACCGTCATTGGTCAACTGTCGCTAGTTGGGGGTTTTATGAATACATGCGTGCATGACATGGCGTGTGGATCCTGATGACCTGATCTTTATGGTTGCGATGTAGTAATGCAAGCAAGGCCGGCTGTGTTGGCAAGGCTGTTACAGTCTCCGTTATTGCCGTACATGTCGGTGAGGGCTGTATGACAGTGGCCGTGTTTGCGGACGCTAGCACTGACTTGTCTTTCGTCTCGAGTCAGCGCGATTATTTCATTTGACCAGGTGCAGGTGCAAACACTTTGATGAATTTTCCATCTTAGCATTAAAAGTGTTGAATTTTTTTCATTCTCCTTGACCAGATTTGCCGGACTTGAGAAGGACACAGAGCTAATCTAGCGGAAAGTAAACGGCCGTTAGTTGACAACAGTTCGAAAACATGCACAGGATTACAACGCTTGTGTACTGATGGCACTGAAACCTTTCGTGAAACTGACTGTTGTCAGAATCTGTCTGTCTGTCTGTCTGTCTGTCTGTCTGTCTGTCTCTCTCTCTCTCTCTCTGTGCTCTCTCTACGAACTGCAGTACGCATATGTAAATAAACGAAATAATAGTTAAACGTAAGCAGTGCAAAGTACTACATCCAATACAACAGTCTTCACATGGAAATCCTTCTTGGGACTTTACCGAGTTCCCCCCCCCCCCCGCCTCCCCCTTCCTCGCTCTCTCTTTCCGGACGTGTGGAGGAGTGACCTGCCTGCCCTGTATGAAGCCGATTGATTTCTCGTCCCATTGATCGCCTGTTGTCAGGACGGGAGGATGTTTGTTACCTGAAGCCGTGTGGAGAATGACGGGAGATTGGGAACTATAGAGAGAAGAGAGAGAGAGAGAGAAGTAGAGACAGAAGATAGAGTGTGGTGATTGGGAAGACTATAGAGAGAGTGTCTTGAGGCGGACACTTGGCCTCTGTGTGACGCCTGTACATGGCGCAGGTGTTTCTGGTTGCCGTTTCTATTAGAGAGTCCATCTTGCCTCGTCTCGCACACAACTCGCTTTATTTTCTCGGCTTCAAGGACGAAAGATCGTTTATGATTTGTCACTCGTCGTGACCAGTGCTATCTCGTCTTCGTTCACGTGGCTCGCTTGCAATTGTTTCTGGACGTAAGGTTTCTCTCTGTATATATGTTGGTCATGAGTTCTGAGGGACAAACTGCCGCCTACACAGGTCTAAGGTTGTTTGCCAAATGCATAGAGTCCTTGTTCCTTGTGTCCGGCATTATGGCCATTTTCCTGACTGTGGCTTCTAATGAGAAATACCACTTTGTTTGGCCCAACGCTTCCATACCTGTACTACACGTCGATATGACCAAATCGCTAAAAAATAGCCACCAATCAGAACTGTCGAGATGGTGTTCAGTCCACAACCACATAACGTCGTCTGCTCAGTACGCGGTACGCTTGTAGCTGAGTAGAATGACGTGTACGCCAACCCGAATCACCACACTAGTTTCACGTGGTAAAGTGTGTCCCAAACGACTGATCCTGATGCACGGACTAAGCGCATTTGAGGACAAGTTTTCCACAGCCTTGCTGTACGCCTGACAGACGTATTGAGACTTTCAGAACGTAGGAATTTTGTGAACTCGTTGTCGTCGTCACTGACCTGTGTTATCTTGTCGTTGTTCACGTGGTCGGCTTCAGGTTGCCCAAGACAGTAACGCGCGTGTTGCAAGGATTGGAATTGGAACTGTAAGGACCGGGAGTCACGTGTTGTAAGATCAGTGTGTAGACGAGAGTGTTGTAGTGATTATTTCTTGCTTGCCCGGCAGCAACAGACGTTGACAATGGACATGCTGGCCATGTAGAAAGATGATGAATAAGTGATATGGGGATAACTTTGAATTGAAGTAGGGATGATGACGTCAGTGTATATACATTTGGATCGCTGCGTTCCTGGGGCACCCCTACATGGTCCAACCCTTGTCGTGGGGTAGTGGCTTGTGTACCTCAATGACCCAGAGAGCTTCGCCAGCGGGAGCACGTGCTCCTGGCAGGGTCACCCAAGCTGGACAGGTCGAAGGGTAGAGGTCAGACGAATGTGGACCACCTCTCCAAGAGGCTAAACGGGTTTGCGTAGGGTTAACAGCCCTACCTGTAAAAAACATAAAAGTTACAGAAGCATCGACAGCAACAAACCAAAACATTCACCTGGGCGAGGAAGGGTCTCCATCCCGGAGACCTATGACGCATTGCAGTGAAAGCCGAAAGGAAGCTGCAAGGCCGACCCCCCTTCTAACACCCAGGACAACGACGAGAGTAGCCACATGGAACATCAGGACAATGTATGAAGTAGGAAGGACCATACAAGTAGCAAGAGAGATGAAGAACTACAGGATAGGAGTACTGGGACTGAGTGAGACAAGGTGGCTACAGACAGGACAGCTGAGATTTTCATCGGGAGAGCAATTGCTGTACTCGGGACACACAGAGGATGGAGCCCCCCACACTGAGGGCGTGGCCCTGATGCTGGCACCGGAGGCACAGCGGGCACTCATCGGCTGGGAACCTGTCAACTCCCGCATCATCACAGCCAAATTCATCACCAAGAAGAAAGACATCAAGCTAAACATCATCCAGTGCTACGCTCCCACCAATGATGCGGAAGAGGAGAAAAAAGATGATTTCTACCAACAACTGCAGACAGTGATAGATAGAGGAGGAGCCAAGGACATGACCATACTGATGGGAGACTTCAACGCCAAGATTGGATCAGACAACACAGGCTATGAGAACACCATGGGAACACACGGACTGGGACAGATGAACGAAAATGGCGAGCGCTTTGCAGACTTTTGTGCCCTGAACCAGCTAGTGATAGGAGGCAGCATCTTCCCACACAAGCGCATCCACAAGGCCACATGGAGATCGCCGGACCATGTCACGGAGAACCAGATTGATCACATCTGCATCAGCCGGAAGTTCAGGAGATCGTGGCGAGATGTGCGCGTGATGAGGGGTGCCGATGTATCATCAGACCACCACCTTCTTGCAACAACATTGAGACTTCGGCTTAAGAGACACACCAACGCCAACAACACACGGACCAGGTACAACGTTGGCCTACTCAGGAACACAGAGACACAAGCAGCATTCCGGATCAGCCTTTCCAACAGGTTCCAGCCACTGCAAGACCTGATAGAAGACAGTGGAATGGATATCGAGACACAGTGGGAACACAGCAAGAAACTCTGGCACGACACATGCGAAGAGGTCCTTGGCAAGAGAAAGACCCAACACAAGGAATGGATCTCTGCTGATACCATCCAGAAGCTGGAAGTTAGGAAAAAGAAGAAAACTGCACTGAACACGAGCCGAACAAGAAGAGCTAAGGCAAAGGCACAGGAAGAATACACAGCAGCTGACAGAGAAGTGAAGAGGAGCACCAGAAAGGACAAGAGGGACTACATCGACAACCTGGCCAATCAAGCAGAGGAAGCAGCCGGACAAGGGAACCTAAAAGACCTGTACCAGGTGACCAAGAAGCTCGCGGGCAAATTTCGGCAGACAGACAAACCAGTGAAGGACAAGAACGGGCACCCACTGACAACAACTGAGGAACAGCTGAAGCGATGGGCAGAACACTTCAGGGAACTGTTAAATCGCCCCATCCCTGAAACACCTCCAGACATCCCGCCAGCTGAGACAGAACTACCCATCAACTGCGACAAGCCCTCTAAGGCGGAGATCAGGAAAGCCATCATGACACTGAGAAATGGGAAAGCTGCAGGGCCGGACGAGATACCAGCAGAAGCCATCAAAGCAGACACAGAGACAGCCGTCAACATGCTGCACAGCCTATTCAGCAAGATCTGGGAGAAGGAAGAGGTGCCAGCCCAGTGGAAAGAAGGGATCGTCATCAAGCTGCCAAAGAAAGGGGACCTCAGGGACTGCAGCAACTACCGAGGGATCATGCTCCTGTCAGTGCCAGGCAAGGTTCTCAACAGAATTCTACTGGAGAGGATGAGGGAGGCAGTTGACCCTTTGCTCCGAGACCAGCAGGCGGGCTTTCGCAGGAACAGGTCCTGCGCTGACCAGATCGCCAGCCTACGCATCATTGTTGAGCAGTCACTGGAGTGGAACTCCCCCCTCTACATCAACTTCATAGACTATGAGAAGGCCTTCGACAGTGTAGACAGAGAGGCGCTGTGGAAGCTGCTAAGGCACTATGGAGTTCCCGGGAAGATCATCTCCCTGATCCAGTGCACCTACAAAGACATGAGCTGCAGGATTGCCCATGCCGGCCAGTTGTCAGAAAGCTTCGAGGTGAAGACCGGAGTCCGCCAGGGATGCCTGTTGTCCCCATTCCTCTTCCTCCTGGTCATCGACTGGATCATGAAGACCACCACAACAGGCAGGAAAAACGGGATACAGTGGACACTCTGGACGCAGCTGGATGACCTCGACTTCGCGGACGACCTGGCGCTCCTGTCTCACAGCCACAGCCAGATGCAGGACAAGACTACATGCCTGGAAGCCACATCAGCCGGAACAGGGCTCAAGATCAACAGGAGGAAAACCGAGCTGATGAAGATCAACACCACTGCCAACACACCAGTCACAGTCGGTGGAGAGCCCATCAGGGAGGTAGAGTCCTTTGTCTACCTGGGGAGTGTGGTTGATGGACAGGGAGGCACAGACCGAGACGTCACAGCCAGAATCGGCAAGGCAAGAGCAGCAATGGTCATGCTGAAGAACATCTGGGCATCCAAAGTTGTCAGCATAAGAACCAAACTTCGCATCTTCAACTCCAACGTGAAGTCAGTTCTGCTCTACGGATGCGAAACATGGAGGACAACAAAGACGATGCAGCAGAAGATCCAGACATTTCTCAACACCTGTCTGAGGCGCATCTTCAACATCCGATGGCCAGAGAAGATCCGGAACGAAGAGCTGTGGGAGCGAGCAGGGCAGGAACCAGCGACCAAGCAGATCCTGCGGAGGAAGTGGGGCTGGATTGGACACACCCTCAGGAAGCCAGCATCCAACACCACACGCCAAGCCCTGACATGGAACCCACAGGGGAAAAGGAAGAGAGGCCGGCCTCGCAACAGCTGGAGGCGGGACACTGAGGCAGAGTTATATAAGCAGGGGACCAACTGGACTGGAGTGGCAAGAATAGCCCAGAACAGAGTGCGATGGCGAAGGGTTGTCGATGGCCTATGCTCCACGTGGAGCCAGGGGCCTAAGTAAGTTCCTGGGGCAACTAAAAACGGGGTAATTTCAAACAACAAAAAAATGTGAAAAATAGGGTAGTCGTGTATATGGAATGGACATGCATTGCGAGTGTTTGATGCTGTGTTAGTCTTTGGCCACAAGTTATTCTTACAAACTGCGGAGAAGCGGATAGACCGTCAGACACCAGTTCTCTCAGTATTGATGATGGGAACGGATGACAACGACATCATGGTGACTGATGTTTCTGGAGCCATGGTTGGACCTCTAGGGTTGGTGTTCTCATTCCTCGTGGAATGACTGACGTCACGGTAGACGGTGGTTTTGTTAGAATAGTTTGAGACTCATGGGCACTCAGTGACGGCGGCAAACGATTCAGCGCGAGTCAGTGACTCAGTGAGTGTCTTGGTGTTGTTTGCCGAGGATCGAATGAATGGTGCATTGAAGGCGTGAACTGAACGACAAGAGTGTGGCGAGGATGTTTTCCTGTTAATTACCGTTCCCTTGACTGTGGGTTACAGTTTGACTCCTGACATTTCCCGCCTTTACCTGGCCGCCCAGTACAACCGGCAGCATGAACAAGGCACGCGGCTCTCGCAGATAATGGCTGCACGGTTCCAGCGAGCGAGGGAGGGAGAGAGGGAGGGAGAGAGGTACTGCGATGCCAGGTATTCACGTCCACGTGTCTAGTGTATCTGCTTCATGGCCAACACGGTAAAGCTCGTTCAAGTCGTGCCGGGCCTCGAAATCACAGGTGTTGCCTCCTCCTGCTTCACGTCTGGCCGTGTGTTGCGTAACAAACCACCTGCTTCGGTCAGCTTCCTCTTGTTTACCGGTCAGATGACACCCGGGCAATCGGATGCGCCGCTATCGCTCTCCTTGGGTGTGGCGGTGTGCAGCAGTTGGGCACGGAACCGCTATTGATTTCTGATCAGCTGTGTCACGTGTGTTAGGTCTTCCTGGTCAGTGAGATGAGAGGTCGAGAGAAGGATTTGTATGCCCCAGGTATTGCCCGTATTGTGGTGTAAGAAACCTCATCAGCATCTAAAGTACATTGTATTTCCTGGCTCCTGTCTGTTTGGGCACTGTTACTGATATCGACGTAGGGAGAATAGTTTGCGGCACAGTCCACCTAAAGTGGTAGTTACCTTACTGGAGTTTCCTCTGTATGCAGTTTCCGACAGCTTTCATGTGATGCCGAGATTTTATTTGGAACTGAAAAGAAATTTATGCGAAGAAGGGAAATTTGTTTGTTAAATGTTTTAGGAATGGTAATTTGTGATTGTATAGTTGATATTCCTACACTGATTCTTTGTTTGGTTCCGGCATTTTTAGTCGAATCAGTTGCCGGTGTTGGTTGTCTCGGATTGGTCGACAGCAAATAGATGTGTAGTGAAGACCTTTCAGTTCAGCTGTTCTGTTCTGTTGGTATTCGCTGTGCAAAATGTTTTCATTAAATTAGACAGGCGTTGGCAAAACTGTGAGAGTGGCATCATTGCGCAAGCGTATTGAATTGCGGAAGTCGTCCCAACAGACACTGGCAGTCTGTAAAACTAAATGTCACAATCAACAGGTGGCCACGTAGACTGAGCTGACATTTAGCGAGTAACCCACTTCACCTGCTGATAAATTTGAATCATGCCAAACTGCGGCTTTGTGTCGTCTTGCCGCTCAGTGTACTGTTTGCTGCGTTGTAAGTGTCTTGAAGAAGGAACAGGTGTCCCCGTGAAGCTCACTTTGGGGGAGGCTATTATGGAGGGGACTCGTACAGGTCTATTTTTAGACGGTTAGGGTTAGGGTTAGGGTTTGGTTAGGGTTTGAACGCGCTATCGGGCGTTTCCGGAATCCTGTGACCTCAGGTGACGTCCGTCTAAAAATAGACCTGTACGAGTTCCCTCCATAATAGCCACCACCGCTGACTTTCAGCGAGTACCTCGCTTCTGCTGCTGATAAACGTTTGAAACTGCGGCTTCATGTCGCCCCGTGACTCGGCTTTACTGTTCGCTCACTGTGAGCGCCGCATTGGAAATGTTCAAGTTTCAGCTAGCGTCACCACGACCAAACCAAATGGTCTGAAATGTCGAGTTATCATAATAAACTCAGTGACATTTTCAGGAAAGAGATTAAAAAAACAAAACAAAACAAGAACCGCTTAACGAGGATCATTTGATCGTTTGTATTTGATCAGCTCTCTTGAACTTTGGTGAAAATAAGATAGTATTGAAAAGAAGCAAGTGAATTCGTATAAATGAATAGGTCTGTGTTCTACACTTTCAAACAGTCGTTCTCCTGCACGTATGTTTTTACGGCTTTGCTTTTTGTTATACGGAAATGCTTTTTCAGGGATGCATTGAAGAAGGGAATGCCGGGTAAAGCCTAACTGGCGCTGTGAAGGGTCAATGGGGGAACGACACGATCCACATAGACTTTCTGACAAAAACCTCCTTGGTAAACTAAACAGCTCTTCACTAAACAACTCTAAGGAATTCCGCCAGAACAAGACGCGTGTAAAACAAATGTAAGAATCAAGACCATTCCTCCAGGCAGCCCGATCGTCCTGTTTTTCCTGTTTTGTGAAATGCATTTCAACAATTGAAGATGACAAGGTGGTTTCTGGAGATGACATTCACGTGCAGCTGGCTTTTTCATGCAGTACCCTGCAGCTTTCTCTATTCTTGTGGCAGTGCGCACGTGCTGTGCCGATAGTGTTTCCCTGAAGAGAAAGAAACATTAAACATGAAGGTGATTTTTCTCCTTCTGTAGGAATCTTCCGCAGAACAACTGGCAGATTTCAACTGATATGGGCGTAGTCCTTGGTGGTAAATCTTGCTCTTGTGACATTTCACCGATAGAAAATGAACAGACACTTTGTTTCCCGTGAAACTGGTCTGGCCTAGAGAGAGAGAGAGAGAGGGGGGGTTGGGGGGGGGGTTGGGGAACAACGTCAGATCTCTTCACTGGAGGAAAATAAAAAAAAACTCTGCTAGATATTTATATTCGCCTTTGTTGAATCGATACCATCTAGATAATAACATTTTGGAAACGCCTTTCGTTTCAGTTGGGTGTTGGATTCTGTTTCTCGTCGCTGCTGACTGTGGTCTAGCGAAAGGGTTGCCCGAGGTTCGCGTCATTTCATGCAGATCTTCCTCATTTGCATGATTATCATCCCGATTTGCATAAATATTGGCGTGGCGCCTTTCTGTTCAGGAGATGCATTGGCTGGCGTTACATGATGGAGTTAGATACCATCAATAGATACCACGTCTGTCTTTCACGTTCTCTTCCTCTACATTCCCTCTCCAGGCAGTTGAGTTCCCGTGGAAGATTATTTCCGTATGGAGGATGTGGGCGAGTCGCTGGACATTGAACATTGAACAAATTAAATCACGTGGCTTGAAATCAAATCAGCATATTGCGCCATCGACCAATCACGTCCATGCTGTTATCTCATCCTCCCGGTTTTTACCTGAAAGACGCGGGAAGATTACACATTACACAGGAAGAACTACTGAGGGCTTACAACTTACACGTGAGGCATGCGGTAATCAAGGGATGCGGTAATCAAGGCATGCGGTAATCAAGGGATGCGGTAATCAAGGCATGCGGTATCAAGGCGTGCGGTAATCAAGGGATGCTTGGTCCATTTTGAAATCTTAGCGTCGGAGGCTTGGACACGGTGTCAGTGTAAAAGGCCTCAGCCTGTGTGATATCATATGATGTACAATGTAGAAGAGTGCAGTGTGATATCATATGATGTAGAAGAGTGCAGTGTCAGTGTTAGGTGCGGTGCGTGAAGCCAGTAATCAGGATATGTATTGTGTAGTGTCAGAAACACAACGCCAGAGACACTGAGTTAGGGTAATGAGCCTGTACTGTATGACACGTGATACACAGAGTGTTAGGCCACTTTGGGGGTTGTGTGTGAAACCGGCCGGTAATAGCGTTTAAAAAAAAAAAGAATGTTATTGTCAGAGACACGGTGTAGGCGTGATGAAGCTCAGCCAGTGTGATGTTCAGAGTGTAATACTAGACATGGAGTGATATCATATGATGTTCAGAGTGTAACACTAGACATGGAGTGATATCATATGATGTTCAGAGTGTGATACTGGACATGGAGTGATATTATATGATTTTCAGAGTGTGATAGTAGACATGGAGTGATATTATATGATGTTCAGAGTGTGATACTAGACATGGAGTGATATTATATGATGTTCAGAGTGTAATAGTAGACATGGAGTGATATTATATGATGTTCAGAGTGTGATAGTAGACATGGAGTGATATTATATGATGTTCAGAGTGTGATACTAGACATGGAGTGATATTATATGATGTTCAGAGTGTGATAGTAGACATGGAGTGATATTATATGATGTTCAGAGTGTGATAGTAGACATGGAGTGATATTATATGATGTTCAGAGTGTGATACTGGACATGGAGTGATATTATATGATGTTCAGAGTGTAATACTGGACATGGAGTGATATTATATGATGTTCAGAGTGTGATACTGGACATGGAGTGATATTATATGATGTTCAGAGTGTGATACTGGACATGGAGTGATATTATATGATGTTCAGAGTGTGATACTGGACATGGAGTGATATTATATGATGTTCAGAGTGTGATACTGGACATGGAGTGATATTATATGATGTTCAGAGTGTGATACTGGACATGGAGTGATATCATATGATGTTCAGAGGGTAACACTAGACATGGAGTGATATCATATGATGTTCGGAGGGTAACACTAGACATGGAGTGATATCATATGATGTTCAGAGGGTAACACTAGACATGGAGTGATATCATATGATGTTCAGAGGGTAATAGTAGACATGGAGTGATATTATATGATGTTCAGAGTGTAATACTAGACATGGAGTGATATTATATGATGTTCAGAGTGTAATACTAGACATGGAGTGAGGGCGCGGGCAACTAGACGCACGTGCTGTGTGATTATCTCTCGTCCTCTCACCGTCATTTTGGCGATGGACGGCAACACGACTTGGCGGCTGATGAAACGTCTGTCATGTCAAATACATCTGATTGGCTGACGGGGTGGACATCTACCGCAGCCACGCCTTATCATCGTCACGTGACGCCAGACTGTAAGATTGTCAGACAATATCAGCATGTGGGGGCCTCAGTACGAAGACAGTGTCAGTGACACCAGCCAGTTGTCGTAAGAGAGGCGAAGTGACGGCTGCCGTGTGGATCTGGCTACAACATGGTGGTCGTTATCTACAGACAGATGTGTTGAATTGAGACCCGCATGCGTGGTTTGTTTTCGGTGTCTCCGACGTACGTTTGTATTATTCAAGAGAAAACCCTTTTGTCCAGTCCGCAGTTTGGTGGTCTGACTTGGCTGTTGGTAATGATGACGTTTGGTTAGACCGAGTTTTCGTGTGTGACTACAATTTGCTGCCTTGCAGAATGTCTGTACGTGCCTTGCAGAATGTCTGTACGGATGAAATGAAGGGTTCTTGAGGTATCGTGTATGTCTACGGCCACAAAGCAGTGTCATGGTTCTGTTCCCTGCTTTTTCAGCTTTGAAGTAGCTTACTTTATGCGTGGGATTACTTGTGCATAATCCTAAAACGTATCTGTGAAGATGACATTTCCAGTTACACAAACAGAGAGCACTGAGATCGTAACAGTTGTGTCATCACAGACGTGGAGCATTTCCTAGTTGTGTTTTTCATTGGTAATGGGATCATATTTCTGGGATCAGTATGAAAATTTCATGAAGCACCCAGCAGTGCCATCCGCGTTAGTTCACGGGTGGGAGTGTAGCGTTGAGAACCACGCCTTGCGGGCCATGTGACTGTGTCGTCATGTTGGTGTCGCTGAGTCGGCGGTTTCTGCTGCCAGTGTGTGGAGCTCTGTCTCTCTTGCTGTCACTGTGGTCTGATCTTCAGCAACAAGTGTCGGTGGATGTGTTAGTGCTGGAGTTCTCGTAGTGTCAGCGCGCCTGTTGTTGGTAGTTGCTGATCGATCTGTATGTATTGTTCACGATGACTTGGTGCTGTCTGCTGAAGTCTGTGGGGAATTTGCCGGGACCTACTCTCCTGTCGTGTACATGTATTTACAAATTTACTGGAGATGTCTACTGTAACGTTTCCAGCCACAGTTCCATTGTGTATGCTATTTGTTTACTAGTCGGCAGTTTGTCGGGAAATACCGTTCATCCGTGTATTTACAGCTTGCCAGTGAAGTCTTAAGTCTGTTTCCTCTACATGTTTTTGTTTAGTAAACCATAGCTTGGGTGTATCCAGTGTAAATTCTTTACATTTTTTTAATGGTCGGGAATTCGCTAGATTTCTGTCGTGTATTTACAGTTTACTGGTTAAGTCGTAGGTGCTTCTAGTCCCGCTGCGCATGTACTCCCGTCTGGTAAATGGCTGAGGGTCCTTCAAACGCCTGTTAGTGTGAGGACAGAGTGGCGGATTAGCATTTAGCAGTATACTGTATTTTCCATGTACACATGTTTCTGCCTTCAGGATGAGTTATCTGTACACGGTTTCTGAATGATCTGTCCGCCGTCTGTTGGTATTGATAGATACGTCAGTATCTGCGACGGCGAATCACTCTAGCATTGCAAAACTCTTCGGTGTTATTTCCGTGAAAGGCTAAGCAGCACTGTGCTTTCGTGCTCGCACGTGTGTGTGTGTGTGTGTGTGTGTGTGTAAAACGGTGGCCGCTAAGGGTTTGCCCTTTGTTTGTTATCGTACGAATTACACGTTTCCGGATGACTGGCGAGATGGTCGATACATGTACATGTACATTATTATGTAGTCGTGCTTTTCTGTCGTGTTTTCTCATGACGGTAGCTGCGGACAGCAAGGATCGCCAAGCTGGTAGACCATCGGACATTCGATGCCAAAAAATAGTTTAGGCATTTTCCTCATTGTCCTGTCTTTAATTTCACTCAAAAGTGGTGGAAAAGGACGTTAAACCCTTGACCAACCAACCAGCCAAACGCGGTGACTGCACAGAGACCAACTCGCCTTCAGTTGATCTGTAGTGCGGGCCCTGCCTAATCTCTTGATTGGTTTACAAGACTTTGGAAAGGCTCGGGTCTCTATCGTGTATTTGCTTGAGAAGTGAGGAGAGTGTGTTTATAGACACGTTACGACCGTCTGACGACTTGCAGCCATCGTGCGGAGTGCATCGGACACTTTCACGTGATTGGCTGGTCCTCTTGTATGGTGGACACTGGGCCCGGAAGCCGGTGACACTTGGGATGTCTGTGATGTTCATCGACAAGAGACTCCTTACTCCCCTCCTTCCTGCTAGTACCCCCACCTCCTCCTCCTCCTCCTCAGTCGTCCTCCGCGTTGTGTGGTCCCCAGGTGGTGACAAATACAAACGTGGGTTTGCTGGAAAGGTTGCGGACGATTCAGACGTTCTTTTCTTTTCCCTTTCTCTTTGTGTCGCAGAAAGTGGTTGAAGGTTTTGTGTGTATCTAGGTTCAGCTGGTATTTCACGTTCCATTTTGTGTCCTTTAGGAGGAGCATTGTCCCCCCCCCCTCTCCCCCCCCCCCTCTCTCTCTCAGGATAAACTCAGTGGGGAGTTGTCTCAGAGTCTAGTCCAACAGTCCTTTGCTCACCACTGTGGCGACTGAGGGTAATTTCAAGCCGGAGACAATGAAGGAATGGTCTGTGCGCGGTTTCTCCCTTTCGGGATTTGAACCCACAGCCGACTTCAACGCTCACGCACCAGGCTGTCTTGACGACCACTCCTGTAGCCCGTGCTTGGTAGGTTTGACCCGTCAGAAAAGTACATGTCATACATGTTCCGAGTCCGGTCAGTCACCCGCTAATTGCACCGCCTGCCGACCCAATATATCAGGTAAAGGAAACTGGGTAAATGAAGTGCTAAAGAGGCGCCGTGCCCAGTGATCACATACAGTATTTATAAATACCGGCCGCCTGCACTCCACACTTTGTCCTCGTTGTTGTGCTACACAGGCCGGTAAACATCGTGTAGGAAGTGTGAAGGGGTCACGTGATATGAAGCACGTGCAGGCTACAGCCAGCCAGCGGCACGCAACACACTGACCTTTTTTTATCACCCGTCTTCACTGTGCTTACCTGATGTAGGCTTGAAACGTCGGCCCTCCTGGCTATGAATATTTCACGACGCTGTGCTGTCCTTGTTGCCCGTACTATTTCTGGCTACTCTACACAAGTCGGTCCGCTGTCGCTCGACACAAACATCTGTTCAGTTTTCCCTCTCTCGCCACCATGGACGTATTTCCTGTCGTCTCCAGTTCTCTTCCCATGTCCAGTAGCCGAGGGCAACACGAGGGATCAGCTCCTTCAGTCAGTAGTAGGTTCCTCCATTCATGTCGGGCTGAGGCCTGGTAGCGGGCGAGCAGCAGATCTGGCTGTTTCCAGAGAGTAGTCAGAGTGAGGCGCCAGGTTTGTCCTGCAGTTACTGGCAACACCATTCTGTTGTGATCTACCAAGCACGTGTTTTGCTTGATTCTTCTGCTTGAGTGTGGAGGTTTGAATGGCGAGCGTGGTGTTCTGTAAAGACGGCTCTTCTCCACAACAGCACCTGCTTTTCGCGAAGGTGTTTCTTGTTGAGTATGTGATGTGATGTGATTCAGTCGGTTCAGTAAAGGCACGCCGTCCGGTTTGCCTTGTTTTCACTAAAACTGTTACAGATCTGCTGTTCTCGTAAAGGCACAGAGGTTTTTTTGTGTA
The DNA here is from genome assembly GCA_018292915.2 of Batillaria attramentaria. NCBI lineage: Eukaryota > Metazoa > Mollusca > Gastropoda > Batillariidae > Batillaria > Batillaria attramentaria. The sequence continues at coordinate 452,957 of JACVVK020000439.1, forward strand.
TGAGATATCGTCAGAAACTCTCCAACATTTTGAGATTCGAACATGTTGTGGTTTGGGTCCTCGACTTGAAAATCCATTTCGGTTGTTGGCAGTTCAGTCATAGTATCTCCTTCGCACTGGCAAATAATGTTGGACGTTAAACCCCCAAACACCCACACCACACCACCCACCCGCAAATACTGTTGGACTGGTGTTGGGTTCCTGTGTGCAGCACTTCCAGCGTCGTCGTTTACTCGAAGTTCAGCCTGGTAGCAAAGCTTCAGTGCTGTGTTGTCGACTGAATGACTGTGAGTAAATGCTCAATGACCCAGAATACGTCGGTCCGTCAGTTTTAGTGGATCTGTTGTGGAGAGGAATATCAGACTCGGCCGTCCGTTGTGTCAGCCTGAGGCCGGCGGTAGTGGTGCATTACAAGTTGTTTTAGTATCTCGAGTCAAACACAGGAATGTCGTAGAGCTGACCAGCAATATATATATATATATATATATATATATATATATATATATATATATATATATATATATATATATATATATATATATATTAAATGTAATTACATGACATTACACCTAGGCAGTTGCTCTTTCTAAATTATTTAGTCTTTTACCGCTGAAACCTCTTGCAGAGCTTTAGGGTAGCGACGTCTGCTAGTACTGGAGACGCACCAGATTATTCTGGGGCAGCCTTTTGGTGCTGGCTGGACGCTGCAGCCCTCGTGGGTATCGCCGCATGCTCACCTGATGAGGGTCCCATTGACCCGAAACCATGGTCGTGAGCGGCTAAAATCACCAATTCATATGGCCTTGGTTGTACCGACCATTTTCCTCCCGGTGGGAGGGGAATGGGGGCCCTATGAATGGTGAGATACCCTTAGATCTGTTAGACGTTTCAGCGGTAGGATGGTAGGTCCCCCCCTCCCCCCCTCCAATGTGGCTTGTAGTCAATATAGGGCAAGGCGGACTTGTCCACTGGCATACAAAGCACACATCTCCTAGATCTAGGGAGCGCTCTCAGCTTTACTTACTTCCCCTATATATATATATATATTGAACCGCTTTCCACGTGATTGCGGCTGTATTCAGTTGAGGATTGCCTGTTATAATGTCGGTACGTCAGATTATGGTGATACATGGGTATATGGACATATAGAGCAGACATAGACATAAGAGCAGTATATATGGGTTTGCACATAGAGCAGTCTGTGTGAGAGACATTGCTTGACTGACGTCATGTCGTTCACTTCCGATGCAGGAGTCGTGCAGAAGGTGTTGGGGTCATGTGATGCGTGTTTGACTGACAGACGGTGACGTCAAACAGATGTTTGTTGTTTTCCGAGGTAAAGATTTAAACGTCACTGTATCTTCAGCTCTTTAATGAAATGTCTTTGCTATTAGAACGTGTATGTTGGTAAATATCGTAACTGGCGGCGGACGTTCGTAAGCAGCGTCTATGAGGACAACACTCGGACATTCAGTTGTTCCCCGCTGGTTCAGTGTGGTCAGTTGCTGACGGGGTTCCTGTCTGACAGTCGTGAGGACAAGTCTCTATTGCTTTTTTTTGTTTGTTTGTGTTGTTTTTTTTAGCTCAGGTTTTAAAGGGAAGAGGTAAAGGAGTGTTTTTGTTCTTGAAGACAAAAATCTCGTTAGGCCGGCTAGTCATACTGGAATAGCAAACACACGGCTTTTTGCTGTTGGGAGTTGCCCGCATGTACACACTGTTCTTAATCTGTATGTATCACTCAGTGATAATGCAAGTGTGCCAAACTGTGTTTTCCCTTCCGTTCTTCAAGCTGACTTGAGTGAATGAGTGAGTTTCAAGGTGACTTGAGATGTACGGAACTGAAAGTTTTTTTAGTCAAGCGGAATAATTTTTCAAGTTCGATGACTCTGTTAGCTAGAAGCTAACCAAGGGGAAGAAATCTCTACACGCATGACGTCCTCGAGTCCGTAACAACTCGAATCCAGATTTCAGCGGTAAGGTTTTTGCTTGAGTTTGCTGCTTGGAAAGTGGTGAGAAAGTCGCGGCCATCTGATCTGATTCAATTAGTGGCTGGAGTTGCTTTTCTTGAGTTGATAGTCGCCTCCCCTGTCCCCGCTCCATTAGTTCCTTGTGGTGGCCCGCGGGCGCCATTGTTTCTCGTGTCAATAGTGAGACGTACCGTCTGATTGGCCCACGTGTTGTAGCGTCATTGGCTGACGAAGCGATCCGTCACCATGTGAAGAATGGAAGGCCTAGGGTTGTTTGCTGCCCGCCCTCCCTGACTCTCGGCACTGTACTGGGGGTCCACACAGCCTGGCCAGGCTGCAACTGGCTTCATTAGACAAATGTTCCAGATCACGTGGTGTGAGGTCTGGCGTTGTTGTGTGGACAGACCACCACGACGTTTGAAGGACGGCGCTTTGCTTACATTCCTAGCTCACTATTTCCGGCATTCCGGTGTCAGACGTAGTTTTCACTGGTCTTGATTTTGCAAGCGTCCTTTTACGTACAGTAACTTCACTGAAGATCGTCAGTGTCTTGGAGACGGTGAGATGTTGGTTTTATTGGTGCGATCGACTCTTGTCTTTGTACTGGGAGACTGATTCGTCTGCTGCGTCCATCTTTACTGGACACCAGAGTTGAATCAGACACTTTATTCCTCAGTTTTAATTTTTGTTGTTGTTGCAATTTGTTGGTTTTGGTTGAAACTAAATCTTTATGGCATGTGGTATTTGGAGAAAAAAAGAAAAAAAAAGAAAAGAAAAAAAGAACGACAAGTATTTCTTGAGTTCTCGTCCTTGCAGAGAATTCATTTCGTCCAGTAAGTCATAAGGAGATGGCGTGAGAGCGGTGAACGCAAATCACTTTGTAACAAGATCTGTGATTGGTCCCGTGTCGTGTAACATTACTTTCGTGAGTAGCGCCTGGCTTCTCACAATGGCTGTATATTTATGGTACGTGCTAGACTGAACCGCAGCAGCGACTCTGTATAGTCTCTGTATTAGCATCCGACGGGAAACTTGCAGGCAGAAATGAAGGTGTGAGAGTGATGGGAGCTGGTACTGGTAGTTACAGACGTTGGTCCTCAGTAACGGATTTACTCCACAGAGAGCTGAGTGTCGCTACGGTTTGCTGTTGGTTTGATAAGGTCTCCGTCATTAGCGGCATTAGCAGCCAGTGAACCGGCGACACTAGTACAGACAGACAGGTCAGCACCGGCCATGGAAACTGCGCTTGTTCCAGATCCACTAGTCATTCCGTATAGCACTCACTCATCACGGAGAAGGAACCATACTTTCAGCAAGTCTTTCAATGCTTGGGTCGTGAGTTCGAACCCCAGACTAGCCAGCACCGGGCATGGAAAGGTTGTTTTAGCTTTGTCGTCTCGTACAGCGGATTCCTCACAGAGTCTGTAGTTGCTTCCAAATCGTCAGAACAAGAACCGTATTTTCAGCAAGTCTTTCAGTTCTTGGGTCGTGAGTTTGACCCCCCGGCAGGGAGCCAGAAGAATTTACTGGGTGTATTCTTCGTTGCCCCGTCATTGATATCCCCCGTATGAGGTGGAACTGGACAAGAACAGAATGTTTATTTTACTGGGTGTATTCTTCGTTGCCCCGTCATTGATATCCCCCGTATGAGGTGGAACTGGACAAGAACAGAATGTTTATTTGAGTTTTACCATTTTGCACGCGCTTTATTTCAGGCAGGCTGTGGATCAGGACGTGTTTGTCCTACTTGTCGACAGATTTAGCGCAGATGAGGATTGTAGAGAAACGGAGACAGAGGTGGTTGCTGTGCGACAGCCTCATATAGAAGCTCTACCATTAACACTCGCCTGAGGCTCTCCTGCAAAGGAGGAGATATTTAGCATCCGCGTGTCACACGCGTTTCGCGGGTTCTGGTCAGTGACCGTCAGACATGTGACCTTCAGAACGAAGACCTTTGTGAACATTTCGTGAACAGACATGAGGCGGTGTTCATAAACTGTGAATTAATTGTGACAAACAGTTAAAACAGTGATAGAGTGTTTTCGCCACGATCACAACTGGCAGCTTGTGCCGCGCCCCCCAGAAGCACGTGCCGTCTGTGTGACGTAGAAGGTCACGTGTTATGGAAGGGCAAGGGGAAGACAGTGATTCTGAGAAAGGATCCGGCAGAAAGCGACGATCTGGACGAGTGTGTTGCCTACTACGGCGACTTGCCTGCTGTTGCTGTCTGTAAGTCACCTGCATCATCTCTGTGTGTGTGTGTGTGTGTGTGTGTGTGTGTGTGTGTGTGTGTGTGTCTGTGTGTGTGTGTGTCTGTGTGTGTGTGTGTGTGTGCCTTGTCACTTAGTACATGTCTGGTTTGATTTTTACTCCTTCTGTGAAATATTGTCTCCCTTTCTTCAAGTGACACATTTACTCTGCTTCTTTCATGTATTTGTCTGCATTTGCCCAACGGAATAGATTTTAAAAACAAAAAAAACCAAAAAAAACAACAACAACAATGAAACTGAACCACATATGAAAACGATCGGTTATACAATCATTTCATTAACTTCCTACTCGCGCCACTTTACGCATATCAGTAATTGGCTGCTTCATCAGTTACAACACTTTACATTGGTCGGCTAGTGGCACTGGATCTGAAATGCATCATTACCATTGGACAGGATACTGGATCTTTTACAACAGGCAGCATTACCAGTTTTTGCCAAGAAACTGCATGTGAGAGAGAGAGAGAAATGAAATGAAATGAACTTTATTTTCCAACGGTAAAAAGTTGTTGATCAAAAGACCAGTTTTCAAACTTGCCGTTGCTAAATCTACAAAAAGAAGTCTAAATCTACATCAAAAGAGTTCTAAGACCACACACACACACACACACACACACACACACACACACACACACACACACACACACACACACACACACAATGAATTCATCAATACATGCCAAACATTCAAAATAAGCCATCAAAAAGCAAACATATTTGAAAACAAAAAATGCTAGCAAGCACATGAATGCTTTCCATAGGATAATACATGATGATTATGGATGATTTAGTCCTGACATATGTTTGAAAAGACTGTTCTTGAATGCGGAGAGTGATTTTGCATTTCGGATAGAGAGAGAGAGAGGCAGGACAATGATACATAAAGCGAGTGGACAATGTATTGTGAGGCGTGTGTTTGATGAGCCAATCATTGATTTTCTCCCATACTCGCGTGGACTTATCGCGGCTCTGGCATCTTCTGTCACTGGCTTAATGGAAATGGGGTCACACGGGGTCAGTTTACATGGCCTCCGGCCGGACAGAGCAGTACGTGTAGTCACGTGACCGGGCTATCGATGACAGGCGATGGTCTTCCATGTCGGGGATTACCTCTGATCGCTGCTACAGTAGCTGGGATTAGTCTCCCCTGAGGCCTGAGACAGTTGATGAAGTTCGTCGGTACGACTGTCCTTTAGCCAGCCGCGGCCCGTGTAACATCTAACTTAGAGCCATATGCACCAAATGTACCACATGGCACACAACACGGACAAGCCAGGCAATACGCACCAGTTGAAATATTGTTGAACGTGACAAACAAAATTATCCGGATTAGTGAAAAGCGAGAATGATTCAAGATTCAAACGACTTTATCGTGTCCATCAAGAACAAATTTGTTTTTAGACCATATAATGTCAGCACAGTGTTGCGTGTCGCTTGACTTGCCCATTTCAGTACCGCGCAAAGTGCACTTCTGGAGCCAGTCAGTTGGTACAGTTGGCACACAGCCATGTTACTACATGTACATCACTACCTGGCCTGCCCGTCATGACAACGGACTGTTTCCTCGCTCGGTGTTAGCATACAATGTATCTTAGCTTACCGTAGTACTACCCACTCCCCATGCCGTGTTAATATAGAAGTAATGCAGTCTTCACTTATTGCCGCAACACCGTGGGCGAGAGAACAAAGCTTAGCGGGAAATGATATGACGTAATACTCCCTATCGTAGTAGACACCAGGACTACTATATAAGCGGGATTTGTGGTGTTGAGAAGTGCGCATGCGCACACATGACCAAGTAATCGGCATCCACAGACGCCAGAAAAACAACAACAACAACAGTAACAATAACAAAACACAAACGCACACCCAACAACAAGCACGAGCAGCAAGACAGTGACATCAGTAATAACATGGCACTTACGCTGCGTGAAGTGCCTTTGACTGGCTGTTTCTGAACCAACGACTGACATCAGTTATGAAGACCGTGACCGGAGTGTTTAGGAGAGAGAGAGAGAGAGTAACAACATAATTATGGCCTTTTCCGAACTTCTGACCCAGAGCCATCTTAACGTTGTGACGTTCATTTACCTGACACCTCCACGGCCCGCCGCTCCCCCCCCCCCCTTCCAAACAATCCCCCATCATTGCCGCCCTCCGTGTAAAGGCCATAAAGGATGTGTGTGTAGTCGATCAGGTCGGTTCCGTACATTGTGGGACGTACAATGGTTGAAAGTGCAAACGTGCACAAGTGGCCGACAGTAGTGTAGACTGTGTGTTGATCAGTGGCCAAACACGGAGTCACTCCCACTGAGCTACAGCAGAACAGGACGCGCCCACTGCCGCAGTGTTTCTGCCCGGATAAAGTCGACATAATCACGTTGGCCAGCACTGGGTTTGTTTCAGCGCTCACCGCAAACGTTACGTGCTTTGCACTGATGGCTACTTTAGGCCCGAAGCACACGAGCGTCGGCGTCAGCACCACGAAGCAAGCAGCAAAGGCTGCCTCGCATCACACGCCTCGCGGCATCGCGCGGCGTGCGCCGCTTGCATGCACACTTGGCTTCAGCGTCATTCGCCTGCACGGCCTGTTCGCTGAGCCCACACTGCACGCGCTGACCCACACTGCTTTCTGATTGGCTGAAACCAAGTCTGCAGCGCGGCGTCAGCAGCAGAAATAGGACATGTTCTATACGCGGCGTCAAAGGATTCCGCCGCCTGGCATCATTGATGCCGTTGCCTGTCGCCAGGCGCCGATGTCATGCACACGTGGCGGCGCCTTGAAACTGCCACCGGGAGTGAGATCCGCCGCGCGGCATCATGACGCCGACGCTCGTGTGCATCGGGCCTTATACTGCAAACACTATTTCGCCCCCCTGCCCACGGGCGTGGAGCCGCAACCCCCGGGGTTAGCAGCGCTCGTCGCTACATGGAACTGCGCAGGGAATGCGATTAGGCCGGTCAGCTGATTGAGTTTGGAGAGAAGGAGACAGTTTAGAACCGCGCTTTGCTTCCCGGGCCCCGCAGGAACCGGTCCCTCTATCTATCGATCACATACCGCCTCCTGTCTGTAGTGGCCCGGTATTGACAGAAGGGTAGGAGTGGAGGGGGGGGGGAATAGTAGTGATGGGCATAGTGGATGTCTCAAGAGTTCAAAATCCGTCCTCACCAAGATAGAGGTGAGAATATTTCATTCACGCGACCGCAAATTCTTTCATTGAGGCAAGTTTCGAGAATCCGGGCACTGTCAAGGGACGAAATTCATTCAAGGGAAGTAATTCATTTCGTTATGAGCGCCTGTGGGTTCGCGGAAGACAAAGATTGCGGACGGACGGTGAAGGGAATTCCCAACCGTCAGTATTATTTCAGCAGTCATTATTTTTTTGATTCAGCGAGAACTTCGGATCTCATACTAGTCATAGCATGTGACAAAGTGAGTGTTGCGTTTATACCTGAAATTCGCCATTGCCAGAATCTTCTTTGTTTTGGGGGTTCGACAACCCTCAGTTCTGATCAGTTGATATGGATCGAGGGTCAGGTCAAGAGAGAGAGAGAGAGAGCGTGCGGCAGGTCATGTCAAATGTCAATGATCGGTTGGGCCACTGATACGTTTTAAAAGTACGACCCCCCTCCCTGCCCCCGCCCCCCTCCCCTTCCTGCTCGGGTCCCTCTTTTTGGTTTCTGAGTTTACTTATTTGTTTTACTTCACACTGAAGTTAAGCATAAGGGATCTTGCGTGCCTGTTATTTTCTTCTCTGGAAATTCCGTTTGGTCAGTATGCCCCCACCCACCTCCACTCGAGTTGATTGGCTGAATGTGATTAGGGGTTGGAATTTCCCATGTCATGTTACCGTGATGTGTGAGTGTAATTGTGTTACTGGGCAGCACGAGACGGCAAGCCGTGACCAGTATGTCTGATGTCCCAAACCTAATCCGCTCACAACCATCGCCGAGACGTTCAACTTGGGTACGGCCGGACCTTCAGTTGACACGTCACGGTCACAGTTCATGACCGACGGAACGTTCACTGACTTCTGATAGACCCGTAAACAGCGCTCCCTAGATCCTCAGAACACACAGACACAGACACAGACACACACTGACACACACTGACACACACACACACACACACACACACACACACCGGGCTGACCTGCACGCAGTGATACGCGCACACACTCGTACACGCACGCACCGGCACACACACACACACACACACACACGTGCAAACCACGTGAGTGAAGAACTTGATACAGTCACAGTTTCTGGTTACCATGGTAATTATTGGCCCCGGCACTGCACGTGGTCACCTAGAGATTAAGCTCCGGTGTCTTGCACACGTTGATTTCACAACTGACGCACACCACAGGTGGGAGGAATTCATTTCGCAATTCTAATCAGATGTTCTCCAAAACACCTTACCACGGACGGAGGGGTTTAAAACTGCTCACGCTAGTGCTGCCGGGTCGCCGTAATTAAGCTTACTAGATGAACACGTGGCGGCGCTGTGCCCGGCTTCATTGGAACAGGTACGAAATCTGACTGGATCAGATAGTGCACGAGATCGGCGTCTGAACTAATGAGTATTGTGGGATGCAGGGGAATCAGGAAAGCTTAGAGTGTAGGCCTAGTGCCGGGGAACTCCACTTGGTCAAGTTTTTGCTTTACTGAGTTGTGCGAGAGCGTTTTGTCCAAACATGACATGGAGGTTCGTTTGTTAGTCTTTTAAATCTTTTACGCGTGTCGAGCAGCATTTTGTGCAATATATACCTTACACCCGTCATCCCTGTACACAGCACAATACGTATCTGATATTTATTTACTTATCATCTTTTGCTCAACAGAAAAGCGTGTGTGTGTGTGTGTGTGTGTGTGTGTGTGTGTGTGTGTGTGTGTGCGCGCCAGATTTTGCTTGGATCATGTTTTGTTCAGTTGTGAATGCAACAAAAGTTTAAAATGGATACACTGTACGTACTAAGTAAACTATTTATATATGAGTTGGCGAGTTTTTCCCCGAACAGAATATTGCCAGTGTCTGTTCCTTGTAAGTAAACACACAGTGTTAGAGTTTCCAGCGCAACAGCTGCCTTCTGTAACGAATACAATGAGAATTGCAGCTGACGTGGTAACGTCGCTTTCAATAATTAGCTGAACAAAGCTTGCATCAGTCCACTGCGATCTGTCTGCAGTTAACGACAGTCTGCAGTTAGCGACGCCACAGTCCACCGCTCACTAAGCGTAGTTGAGAGTCGACTGAAGTGTGTCATGCACCACATATCTTCCTGTGTGCCGCACCTCATCTACATCATACAGTACTTGTGTCTTCTTTAGAGGGCCTTTCCTGTTGTGTGACTTGTGTGGTGGTCTGACCGCCAGTGTAGCGTGGTGACTTGCGTCACTTCTCATTGACCCGTGTAGCATTCAGGCTGTGAGGCGCGGCACACTATAAGTGTTACAAGCAGCAGCTAGTTTTTGTTTGCTGTTTTAGTGTAGCGGGTGTAACAGAAACCAGAAAAGTGACTGAGAAGGAAGAAATGAAAGTGCTTGATGTGATGAGCGAGGAAGTTACTATGCCAACAGGGAAAGGGTAAATGTCACGAGCTTGTGAATTTCATCGACTGTCGTGATGTGCTAGATCTACGCGAGCCGTTCCTCCGTCAGTGCATGGAATCCACTGTGCCACCGGGGCTACGCCATGTCGGGCTGTGGTGCACTGCCCCTGGTCAAAATGTCGCTCCTCCCAGAGAGAGAGCTGAACTGGTGGGGGTCGGGGTGTCAATACTTGGGTCGTAAGCTTGATGCCTATTTATGAGTCAAACATTAGTGTTGTTGTTTCAGTCACGTTGGCCTGTGGCCTATCATTGTTACTTGGTGGAAAAGGACGTTGAGCAGCTACCCCAACAGCCAGTCAGCCCACCAACCATCCCACTGACTCAGTAACCGTCCACTGTGACGTTAGCCCCTGTGTAACGACGCCCTGTGTGTGTCTGTGTTTCAGGAACTGCGCGGTGTACAAGGGCACGGAGCTGCAGGATGAGCCGGCTGACAAGCGGAACGCCGTGGGTCCCGTCAGTTACACCCCCACCACCACCACCACTACAGCCGCCTCCACCACCCACATCAACGCCGGGCCCAACAAACACATCCCCAATGACGCCGACCACAACGGGCTGGAGGGGGGAGGAGGGGGTCCGTGGACGGGGGGTGACAAGGAGAACCAGGTGGAGGGTGAGGTGAACGTGATTACGTCATTGCCAGGTGAAGCTCTCGACACTTCACGGCGGAAGTTCCCGCTACAACGTAAACAGTCCAACCTGACGAGCGACTCCGGCAGGAGCTCCACCAGCGCCACCAACGAAAACCTGGACTCTGTGTTTCGTGATGACCTTGAGGTGACCCGGAGACACAGTTTATCGTGCGTGGACTCCACGGGTCATCTCAACGTGCCGGGACTCGGGGAACAAAGTGGTAGGAGCGAAGGGAGCGAACTCCGGACTAGTGCCTCCTACACGGCTCTCAGCTCCAGCCCTGGGGGAGAGAAAGGGGACTTTTCCAGCGTGTATGTCAAGCGCGCCCCCAAGATCGTCTACAGCCATTCCGAGGATCGTCTGACGGCCCAACGGTCCAACCACCGCCCCATCATCCCCGCCCTGCCCTACTCACCATATGCCTCACCCACCGCCTCACCACGCCTTAGACGACAACCCACCATGGAGACTCACCGTGTGTCGGTGTCTGATGGGGACGGCTACACGCAGCTCAACCAGTACCGACTCAAGGATGAAATTGGAAAGGTAAGCAGACTGTACACGTCACTGTGTTTAGAGGGGAGGGTGGAGAGAGGGTAACGTGTGTACATGTGGCTGTTTGTGTGTACGCGTGAGTGTCCATGTGTGACTTTGGTGCGACCATTCGCTTGTCCGTCAATGTCATTGTTTTTCTTTGATGTTTTCGGCTGTGGACTGTTTTCGTTGTTGAACGTTGTGCATACACGGAAGCGTGTTAGCACGGAAGGAAAATGTATTCTTCGTCCCATTTGTTTCTTGAGACTGTCAGTGTCGGACATTGTTCAGGACTGCCATCAGTCTTTGCTTCTGGCGTTGCTGGAGACTGACTTTCGTCGCTGTAACTTGGTATGTTATACTGAGGCTTGGCACGCAGAGGACATAGGAGATGATATTTTTTTCTGTGGGGATTTACAACGGACCGACAGCGTTAGTATTAAAGCGTAGGAAAGTGTGTATGTTTGACAGCGAAAAGTGGGTCACACAGATTCACGTGCGTGCCAGTAGAACTCGGTGTACACGCGACCTTGACCTGTTGACCTAATTGTCTTTTCGACCGCATTATTTGCCGTGTACGATAGTTCGGTCCGGTCAGCTGACTACTGTCCTTGCCACGTTCACTTTCCGGGACCTGACTTCATTGCGATGTGTGTGTGTGTGTGTGTGTGTGTGTGTGTGTGTGTGTGAGGGAGGGAGGGAGGAGTTGGATGTACATATGGCTTTGTGTGGATGTGTTTGTGTATGTTGGTGTGTGTGACCATGTGGATGTGTGTGTGTGACCATGTGGATGTGTGTGTGTGACCATGTGGATGTGTTTGTGTATGTTGGTGTGTGTGACCATGTGGATGTGTTTGTGTATGTTGGTGTGTGTGTGACCATGTGGATATGTGTGTTACATGTATATTGTACCTGGTATGCTACACTTTCACCTCCCGCCACACGAGTGATTTAAAAGGGCACTAACGGGCGGGTTGGGGGAGGGGGGGGTGAAGGGACAGCTGTCCTAAGGGAACAGGTGAACAGTCCAGCTGAACACAATTCAGTCCAGTCAGACTGGGGAGCCTCTGATTTGATGTATCCTTGACAGTGATGGACCAGTCACACAAACAGTGTTGTATTACTGTTACCTGCTTGAAAACCCGTCAACAACAGGGGTTACGGAAACTTTGAATTTCATTTCTAATTTGCAGGGTTCCTACGGGATTGTCAAGCTTGCATACAACGAAGAAGATGATGTACATTATGTGAGTACATTGCTACTTCCTTTTTCTGTGTGTGGTGGGTTTTTTGGGGTTTTTTTTTTTTCATTTTTGAAAGATGTAGTGCAGATATGTTCAGTTTCTTGACCTGCATTAATGTGCATGTTTTTATGCAATGACCATAATGCTCAAGACATGCTTCTCCACCGTATGATTATGTGATGCACCATATGATTCTGATTATGTAAATGTTTTACCCCTGGTGTTGCTGAATTAAATTGTCTTATGGTGAAAAAGCCATAGAGATAGTCCAGAATATTCCGGGCTCAGCTCTACCAGAGTAAAATTTACAGGCAAAACTACGAATTTTTATGCATGTTTTTTATTTGTTCCAGGCGATGAAAATACTGTCCAAAAAGAAACTCATGAAGAAAGCCGGATTTTTCCGTGAGTTTTAATCGATTGTCACCTTGACAATCCTTAGTCTTTCCTCAACTAGATCTGTTTGTTTACACACGATATACAACATATGTCACGCCCTCTTCAGGAATGGTAAAACAGTATCAGAAAGGGAACCTCTTTGTTGCAAGTCAGTACTGGTTGCTTCTCTTTGATGTGGAATCGTGATACGCCTGTAGTGAAGTACATTCCCTGAAAACTGTAGGTGTTGCTGGCTTACACATTCTTCAGTGCACTGTACAGGTATGTGGCCTTAGCGAAGGTTTTTCGTTGTTGTTGTTTTGTTTTTTGCATCTGTATCTTTTACCATAAATGTTGCAGTTGATCCCCCCCTCCCATCATTTGTCATAATTTTGATGTCAAACTTTCCTGTTGTTCTTCAGGACGGACACCTCCCAGTCGAGAAGGAAAGAGCGCAGTACCCAGAAACCCCTTGGAGCGGGTGTACCGGGAGATCGCCATCCTGAAGAAGCTGGACCATCCCAACATTGTGAAGCTGGTGGAGGTTCTGGATGACCCTGAGGAAGACAACCTTTACCTGGGTAAGAATGGACACTCACCACTCACCGGACTCACCAGGGCTTGCCATGCATGATACATGTACATACATACACCTGATCATCTTGTGATGTGACAGAAGTCAGGACTAGAAGCCTGCCACTTGACCTGACGTGTGAACAGATTACATGGTACTTATACAAATTACATAGTACTGTAGGAGCATGTGAGGCTGTCCTAAGTTTTAAGACTGAGGGGGGCATAAGGGATGGTACTCTCAGGTTTGAAAATGCAACTGAAGTTTGAGTCAAAGATATGGTGAAAAGATTTTAGACGTAATCACGTCAGTCAGCATGATTATTTGTCTTGAAACAATGGTAGCGTGATGTGTGACTTGCGATGTGTGATGTTCCTGTTTTCTGTTTCAGTTTTTGAACTGGTGGAGAAAGGGTAAGTACCCCACAGCTTGTTTCACACAAAATGTATTTAAGGAGCTTATTCATTTTTGAAAATTCTGCTTCATGCACGATGTTCTAGGCTGTTTGCAAAGAAGAGTTTCTTTCATAATCATTACATATATCAAAACACACACACACACACACACACACACACACACACACACACACACACACACACACACACACACACACACATATCCCCCTTCCAACACGCTTGCACATAAGTTTTGTGGGTGACTTCCATAGTTTTTCCCTGAGTTCAAGCGAATGTTGGATATTGTCAAAATGCTGGGATCGATAAGACACTATAAAAATCCAGGGTATTAAGTATGGGTACAAAAATGTCAACCCTTTTTGGCAAATTAAAAGCATGTTTAAAATGCAAACAATATCCTTCCATTGGGAGAATTAGGGTCCCGGGTGGACCAGTCAGTTTTTGATGGCAGGAAATATGTGCAGCTGATGACAGGATCACATGTAGGCTTCTCAAACCTCTTGGGAGGGTTCACATTGCAAAATGCTTTTAGTCCTAATGGCAAAATATATAACGAGGGTGGTTTTTTTGTTGTTGTTGGGTTTTTAAACAGTTTTCATCATTTTTTTTGTAAAACATGTAAGAGTTGCTCAGAATCACTGAAAGGAAGAACCTGACACTTGTTTTTGCAGACTTCTTTTTTGTTAGTGGTTTGATGCTGACGTATTAACTCATTTCATAGTTATGCAGGAATGCATTCCCTTGCCCAAGTAAGTGCAGAAGACAGGAAGTTGGATCAGTAAACACACTGTCTGTTCCTGTAAGCATTAGAAATTTTTTTTTTAAAAGTAAGAAGGTTTGACACAACTAACCTCTCACACTATAATAATAATAATAATAATAATAATAATAATAATACTATACTATAATGATTATTATTATTATTGCACTACACAAGATAAAGTAGTTAAAAGATGTGTTGGCTGCAGAACTCAAATAGTGAGAAATCCTCATTTGCGGTATGAAATGTGTTAATGTAAAGCAATGTGGTTTTTTTTTTCCAGCGAAGTGATGGAAGTGCCGTGTTCGACACCTTTCTCTGAGGATCTCGCTCGCTCCTACTTCAGGGACATTATCCAGGGCATTGAATACTGTGAGTTTCTTCCCTTCTGCTGGAAATGTCCGTTAGGGGACATATTGATTCAAGTCAAGAGATTTGTGCCCTTCAAAAACTTCTCAAGGAGCTTGTGCTGGGGTTTCAATCCCTCTCTTTTTTGGTGATACATTTTGAATTCATTAAAGACCTTTACACTGGAAAACAACAAACAAACAAAAACCTACCCAGTGTTATTTATATAGTTTTTATTGTCATTATAGACGGAGTTGGGGAGTGTGTATTTTCACTTTTCATGAATTGTATGTAATTTAGGGGAGATGAAAACTGTAGAGCCCAGAAAGACAGCTTGATAAACAAAGCTAGATGCTGTACTAATTGTTTATATCAGTAAACGAAAGGTGACTTCCTGTACCCAGACTGCCATGTACATGTACGTACTAGCCATGACCTTGTTGTGTGGTGATTTCAGTACACTACCAGCATATCATCCACCGTGACGTCAAACCATCCAACCTGCTGCTGGGTGACGATGGACATATCAAGGTAAGGGAGGATTGACAGTCTGATTAAATTCATTCATTCAACAGTTCACTCCCCTTGAAATCTCTTCTGGGACTTGTCGGTGTCAGCTATGCACCTAGGCCGTTGATTCGATCACAAACAGCGTAAAAATATGACGGTTCTAGAGTTGCATGTTTTTATTTTAGAGTGACACTTTCTTGTGGAAAGTTTGTCAAAGTATCGTTTGCCATCAGAGGATATTTGTGGACCCGGTACAAAATGCGATATACTGTTTGTTCCAGATTGCTGATTTTGGTGTCAGTAATGAGTTTAACGGGAAGGACGCCTTTCTAACTAACACCGCCGGTACGCCTGCATTCATGGCCCCAGAGACTCTCAGAGGTGAGACACCTTGTGATCGTCAGCTGCTTATAAATAGGAAAGATAAATAATATTTGCAGAATAGTGATCATCTTTTAGGGAATTAAATGTATCAGATGCTATGACATTGCTGGGGGGGGGGGGGGAAGGGGGGTCTCGTCCCATTGCCTGCACGTACTTTAAGGTTAAGGTGCTGTCATATGTAAGACTCGGGCAAGAGTAATGGTTGTCGTGCAAGGGACGGCACTCTGCCTGCATGCACCATTGAATAGATCTAGAGCTGTTCATAATTATTTGAGTGAGGCTGAATATTGGCGATCGCTGGGCAGGACAAAAGGTTCCTCGCATAACTTGGTATGAATTGTGTTGAACCATGGTATGAAACATGTTGTTTCGTGTTTTCCAGAGGACCATCCCCATTTTCACGGCAAAGCACTGGATATCTGGGCAATGGGAGTTACTCTCTACTGTTTTGTCTTTGGTCGGGTGAGTATGTGATACACGTGGTTGTTTTGTCTTTGGTCGGGTGAGTATGTGATACACGTGGTTGTTTTGTCTTTGGTCGGGTGAGTATGTGATACGCGTGGTTGTTTTGTCTTTGGTCGGGTGAGTATGTGATACACGTGGTTGTTTTGTCTTTGGTCGGGTGAGTATGTGATACGCGTGGTTGTTTTGTCTTTGGTCAGGTGAGTATGTGATATGCGTGGTTGTTTTGTCTTTGGTCGGGTGAGTATGTGATACGCGTGGTTGTTTTGTCTTTGGTCGGGTGAGTATGTGATACACGTGGTTGTTTTGTCTTTGGTCGGGTGAGTATGTGATACGCGTGGTTTTTGACTAAATTTGCGAAACAAGGGAAATAACTTTCAGTTGAAGGTTTACATGCTCTTGATACATTGATTATGACACTGGTAAAATATGCGTTACTTCATCGTCCATTTAGGGTTTTCACAATGATGTCATTTCCTGTTGGTTTCGTGCAGGTTCCGTTTCAAGAGGAGTACATTCTCGGCCTTCACAAGAAAATCCTGAAAGACCCTGTCACATTCCCAGACAGGTGAGATACTTAGTCCTGTAAACATACAATCCATCCATACAGCGGTAGTCATGTAAACATACGCTCCATCCATACAGCGGTAGTCATGTAAACATACGCTCCATCCATACAGTGGTAGTCATGTTAGCATACGCTCCATCCGTACAGCGGTAGTCATGTAAACATACGCTCCATCCATACAGCGGTAGTCATGTAAACATACTCTCCATCCGTACAGCGGTTGTCATGTTAGCATACGCTCCATCCGTACAGCGGTAGTCATGTAAACATACTCTCCATCCATACAGCGGTTGTCATGTAAACATACGCTCCATCCATACAGCGGTAGTCATGTAAACATACGCTCCATCCATACAGCGGTAGTCATGTAAACATACGCTCCATCCATACAGCAGTAGTCATGTAAACATACAATCCATCCATACAGCGGTTGTCATGTAAACATACAATCCATCCATACAGTGGTTGTCATGTAAACATACGCTCCATCCATACAGCGGTTGTCATGTAAACATACAATCCATCCATACAGCGGTAGTCATGTAAACATACAATCCATCCATACAGCGGTAGTCATGTAAACATACGCTCCATCCGTACAGCGGTAGTCATGTTAGCATACGCTCCATCCGTACAGCGGTTGTCATGTTAGCATACGCTCCATCCGTACAGCGGTAGTCATGTAAACATAATCTCCATCCATACAGCAGTTGTCATGTAAACATACGCTCCATCCGTACAGTGGTTGCATGTAAACATATGCTCCATCTGTACAGTGGTTGCATGTAAACATACGCTCCATCTGTACAGTGGTTGCATGTAAACATACGCTCCATCCATACAGCGGTAATCATGTAAACATACGCTCCATCTGTACAGTGGTTGCATGTAAACATACGCTCCATCTGTACAGTGGTTGCATGTAAACATATGCTCCATCCATACAGCGGTAATCATGTAAACATACGCTCCATCTGTACAGTGGTTGCATGTAAACATATGCTCCATCCATACAGCGGTAATCATGTAAACATACGCTCCATCTGTACAGTGGTTGCATGTAAACATACGCTCCATCTGTACAGTGGTTGCATGTAAACATATGCTCCATCCATACAGCGGTAATCATGGAAACATACGCTCCATCTGTACAGTGGTTGCATGTAAACATACGCTCCATCTGTACAGTGGTTGCATGTAAACATACGCTCCATCTGTACAGTGGTTGCATGTAAACATATGCTCCATCCATACAGCGGTAATCATGTAAACATACGCTCCATCCATACAGACAGGCATCAAGTGCACTAAATCTGTGCATCAGAATCAACGTGTATGTGGAGTGGTGTGGTAAATATATGTCATTACACTTACTGACTGTTGTGTTCCAGCCCCAGTATATCCCCCGAGTTACAGCGACTCATCCTGCGCATGTTGGACAAACAACCGGAGACTCGCATCACCTTGCCGGAGATAAAGGTCATATGATAAATAGTGATGGACAAATGATAATCTGTGTTTTGACATAACTAGTGACGCGCTTACCTGACCCACCACTATTATGCAGTGTTTTGACAGAACTAGTGACGCACTTACCTGACCCACCACTATCATGCAGTGTTTTGACAGAACTAGTGACGCACTTACCTGACCCACCACTATCATGCAGTGTTTTGACAGAACTAGTGACGCACTTACCTGACCCACCACTATCATGCAGTGTTTTGACAGAACTAGTGACGCACTTACCTGACCCGCCACTATCATGCAGTGTTTTGACAGAACTAGTGACGCACTTACCTGACCCACCACTATCATGCAGTGTTTTGACAGAACTAGTGACGCACTTACCTGACCCACCACTATCATGCAGTGTTTTGACAGAACTAGTGACGCACTTACCTGACCCGCCACTATCATGCAGTGTTTTGACAGAACTAGTGACGCACTTACCTGACCCGCCACTATCATGCAGTGTTTTGACAGAACTAGTGACGCACTTACCTGACCCACCACTATCATGCAGTGTTTTGACAGAACTAGTGACGCACTTACCTGACCCACCACTATCATGCAGTGTTTTGACAGAACTAGTGACGCACTTACCTGACCCACCACTATCATGCAGTGTTTTGACAGAACTAGTGACGCACTTACCTGACCCACCACTATCATGCAGTGTTTTGACAGAACTAGTGACGCACTTACCTGACCCACCACTATCATGCAGTGTTTTGACAGAACTAGTGACGCGCTTACCTGACCCACCACTATTATGCAGTGTTCGAGCATCGGTCTTTCTTTCTCAGGAGTGATTTACGTTAATTTCTTTCTGTGGTGGTCATATTGTACCCAGTACAAAACTGTTCACACATTGGATCTGCCTGTTTGGGTATGCATGAGCAATGACAAAGTGAACCAAAAGTTTCTTGTATGCAGTGATACAAGTATTTTCCACTACTGATAATGTGCTTATATTTCCCCCTGTAATGCGATGGTAATTTCCACTGTAATTTTCCACCGTGCCGTGATACGTTACACCCTAATTGCTTGAGAAAAACTAATGAATGTTCTCTCATCACTAGGAGGACCCATGGGTGACGCTGAACGGCACGTTGCCACTGTTGCCGGAGGTGAAGAACTGCGTGCTGGTTGAGGTGACGGAGGAGGAGGTTCAGAATGTCGTCAAGCACATCCCTAAACTGGACACCCTGGTCAGTCGCCTCCCCTTGTTTCGCATTCCATCTTTTCGCATTACTCCGCGTTGCCCTGCGCAGTGTAGAGGACGGTGTGGTGGTTTTGTGGGTTCAACATGCGGTGGCCCCTTTGGTATAGAACTTGCTCCACATGGGAAACCCTACATACTTTGGCAGGGCATTGGCTGGATTTGTTCGTTGTGACCGACAGTGAAATTGACAATACGTTTCTCACGTGGATTTGAAATTGACAGTTACTGTACTGCTTGTTGGGATCTGCACTTTTCTTCACCCGTGGGACTTCTGTTTCTACACGTCGATCTCTATAGCGCAGGTGGAAAGTGGATAGTTTTGGGACACTGTTTCTACACGTCGATCTCTATAGCGCAGGTGGAAAGTGGATAGTTTTGGGACACTGTTTCTACACGTCGATCTCTATAGCGCAGGTGGAAAGTGGATAGTTTTGGGACACTGTTTCTACACGTCGATCTCTATAGCGCAGGTGGAAAGTGGATAGTTTTGGGACACTGTTTCTACACGTCGATCTCTATAGCGCAGGTGGAAAGTGGATAGTTTTGGGACACTGTTTCTACACGTCGATCTCTATAGCGCAGGTGGAAAGTGGATAGTTTTGGGACACTGTTTCTACACGTCGATCTCTATAGCGCAGGTGGAAAGTGGATAGTTTTGGGACACTGTTTCTACACGTCGATCTCTATAGCGCAGGTGGAAAGTGGATAGTTTTGGGACACTGTTTCTACACGTCGATCTCTATAGCGCAGGTGGAAAGTGGATAGTTTTGGGACAAGTTGTGGCTATAGTCACAGCCTCTACAGCTTGGGGTGACATGTTTCATGAAGTGATTTTGTTGTGGCTGTAGAAATCATTAGACAACATTTCTTGCAGTCCAAGGTTAGCACAACATGCACTTTGTTAAGTTGATATTTCAGAAAATTCAGCAGATACAACAAGACATACCTCGTACCTCATATCTGTACTTTATGCACAGGTAAAATGGGTGCATTCAGGAATCTTTTCAAACTTTCCAATTATCCTGGTAGATTCCCATGTATATTTCCAAATATCTTGATATCAGACGAGTCAGCTGTCTTGTGTTGTGGTCTCCTCCTAGCTCAGATGTGTAGAGCTGTCATACAAACATTAAAACAAGACTACAGTCTTGAAAACATTGCACAGCCAAGATGTATGATCGTAATGTCGCTGTATTAGGCTGCACCAAATCCTGCTAAAACAATTATGACCTGTATGGTCGGTTTAGGTTCCTAGATGAGTCTTCATTTCCTTTATGAAGTTTTGCAACTTAATTTACCATAAAATAATTAGGTAAATCAATGTATTTGCCAAACTTGGACGTACAGTATGTAGCTGGATTTTGAAAATAGCAAAGAAGAATTTACAGTACACATGTCATGCACGTGCATGTGCTGAAAATCCAGTTATGCCAAAAATTCCAGAATGATGCCAAAATGCATAACGTGCAGTCCCATTCTGTCTAGAGAGTGTGTCAAATGAAAGTTGGCATGACCTTCATGTAGACATTGCGTACATTCTAGATTTGTCGGTCTGTTTCAGATTTTGGTGAAGGCGATTTTGAAGCAGCGGTCATTCCGGAACCCTTTCATGCGTCTGAGCAGCGCGGTCAAGGACGAGTTTCAGCGCAGTGGGCGATCGCATTCTGCTCCAGAGTCACTGACACACATCAACAAGAGGTAAAGGGGTGTCATGGACAAATCATCCACCTGCACCTACAGTCACACAGTGTGTGTGTGTGTGTGTGTGTGTGTGTGTGTGTGTGTGTCACTGTGTGTGTGTGTGTGTGTGTGTGTGTGTGTGTGTGTGTGTGTGTGTGTGTCACTGTGTGTGTGTGTGAGACAGTGATGAGGACTTTAGCAAACTAAAATATAGGGTCAGACTTTTTGCTGACCTTGCAGAAGGGGTCTAAATGACACCACAGAATTTAGCTGGGTTTTTTCTTCAGAACTTTCAAAGGAAAAAGTGTTTCTTTAGGCAGTAAATTGTATGTTTTAATGAATACTGCATAGGGTAGATTAAAAAACAAACAAACAACATGTTCCTGTCAGCTGCCACTTTGTTTTACTAAGGCCAGTTTTGTCGCCTGTATTCATTGTTGCTTTGCAGTGGTTTTTACATGATTTGCTGTTTCGCTGTTCGTTACAGAAAAGTATCAGCTGATGCAACCATCAACGAGCCGCTTATGGAGGACAGTTGAGACACGGTCGCCTTGCCCCTTCCTTGCCCCAACCCGTGTAACCCCCAAACTGCACCCCACAAACCTCCTTCCCCCCCCCCCCTTTCCCCCCCCTTCCCCCCAGACTTTACTATTCCTTTTTAAAATTCCATTTCTATTTTTATATCTAAGCAAAGATGCAAAACACTTTGTACTTACACTTCTATATTTTAAGAGAACCCTCTGATTGTGTGTACATGTCCTTCAATCCTGAAGACAAAAACGTGTGGATGTGAGGTTGCGGAATTGTTTTTGTTTTTTTTTGTTTTAAACTTACCAGGATCATTTCTGGCATGCTGGCTCACGTGGTCTGTTGTGACAAACTGAAACCAGTAACTGTTTTTACCCCTGAGGGGTATGTAAAATACATTCAAGAAATTGTTTGGAATGAAAGTTTTTTTCAGAATAACAAGAGTGTGAAGAATGCAAGTAGTGGAGTACTTGTGTTTTGGATAAAGGATGCAAGTGAAGATGTGTCAGATGAAATGTCTATAGTCTGGATGGTAATGATGTTTTTCATTCACCTGAAGATTTAAATGCATAATTATGTATGTGGAGCAGACCAGATACATTGTCAGTGGACATAGATTTGGTTTTTTACTGTTTTTGTACTCAGTACATGTACCCATTGGTGGGATTTTAAACTGCCTCTATCAGTTTTTGGTGAACACCTCAACACTCTGGATTCCTGTGTATGTAAACATTTGGTTCATGCATGAAAGATCTTCTGTACATATTCTGTTCATGCATGAAGGATCTTCTGTACATATTCTGTGCAAGTGCATTGGTTGTGTTCTATGAGCCTGACTGTGGTGTTTATAAGGCAGCCAACTGTGACCGTACGTGTTACCCTTCCCCGCCCGTGCCTCTCTCAATGTTGTAAAGCAATCTGATAATATGGATTATGATAACTGATTAGGTTTCAGTTCAATTCAATGATTGTTTCATATCCTTGAGGGGAAGTAAAAAAACAGATGAACCAGCAAAGGCACGTTCCAGACATGCAGATAACTCCAAGAACCGATACAACAAACAAGGATGGTAAGAAATAAGTTAATTTTTGGACAAAATACTGCAACTAGAAATGTGACAGTGTTACACAGTGATTGATAATTAGCATCATTCACACACTCACATGTTAACGCACACAAACACACACACGCATGCTCACATATGTAATAAAAATTACATGTGCAAATTTTACACCTCCTAGCTGTCACGTGAAGTAAGACAGCATATTGTACACAGTCTGCTAACATTCATCTCCACCCAGCCAGCTTTGCATATTGCATAACACAGTTGATTAATTTACTACAAGTACTAAAAAGCCATACAGCCCCTCCATTAGCATGGTTTCTATGATTTAACAAAAATGGAAAAAAAAAAATGGCTGGTGAGATCCCACTGTGACTACAATAACTTACTTCTGTATTTCTGTGCGCTCAAAACGTACAGTTTTTCTCTTCCAAACTTACAAGCAGAATAATATATTAACATTGTGGAGAAAAAGAGGTTACCTATACACAAGTGTCAGTGACGTGTAACTTACTCAGTTCTCCAACGTTCCACAGTGCCGCTTGGTCACCCGTCTTTGAATGTTATTTATTTTTACCTGCACAAGATTCTGCTTTTTTCTTTCTTGTTTTCTCTTCACCTTACCACTGACAGGAGCCTTGTAAACCTTTTTTATTATTTTTTGGCTTGAATCATTTGAATTGAATTGTAAGGTGTGTCTGTCAGTGTATGGCAACGACCTAGATTTCACGGACTGCCCTTGTTGGTTTAATGTTTGGTCAGCAGCGTCTGTAAGTTTAACTCGGCTAGGCTGAGTCATGGCTGTCTGCAAATGCCAAGTTATCTGGGGTTTTGTTAGTTTAAAAAACAACAACAACAAAACTGTCCGTCTTTAAATGTGGACACAGGGCTATGTTTGTGATCTAATATGCAAGCCCATTGTCATGAGAATCTGAAAAGTTGTAGTGATGTGGCCCACTGCCAAAATTGCGTAAGCTTCTTGTGACAAATGAAACTCATGTAAATCGAATTTCAGAGTGAATTGAACATGTCTCTCTTTCTGTGAACCTACAAACATCAGTTCTATCTGGAGGTGAACATGTCTCTCTCTCTGTGAACCTACAAAGATCAGTTCTATCTGGAGGTGAACATGTCTCTGTTTCTGTGAACCTACAAAGATCAGTTCTATCTGGAGGTGAACATGTCTCTCTTTCTGTGAACCTACAAAGATCAGTTAATGTGGAGGTGACCCACATGCCTACACTTCTGGCAGCTTCGTAGATGTACTTGGAGATAATGTACGTGTGTGAAGCCAGCGATTCTGGGCATCATAGAGTATGGCCGTATGTTACTGTAGCTTCCTGATACTAAAATCAAAAGATGTACTCATTTTTTTAAACCAAAGCCTTTTACATCCATGTGTACAATTTCTCCATTTCTGGTGTTTCCTGCTTGACAAGAATTCGTATCTACACACAACTGAATCTGCCTCCAGTACACTTGAGCTTTTTTAACGTCTAATACATGTTGATGTAGATGGGACGTGAGTGGTAAAGCTGGCAGGATTGTTGATGTAGATGGGACGTGAGTGGTAAAGCTGGCAGGATTGCGCACAGAGTCCACCATGCATCATTATCGAGAATAACTAACGCAGACATTGCTTCTCAACATCATTGTTTTCAAGCCTATTTACTACTGAACTTGTTCATTTGGAAAATATGAAAGTCAGAGGTCAGGTCAATTAGGAGATTTAGTTTAGCGGGATGAATAATGCATTTTTATTGAACCAAGAACACTGATATTTTCATGTTCGTTTGTTGTCCTTACATAAAGTTCAACTAGACTCATAAACACATTTTGTTCTCTCCAAAATCCCACACACTGATTTAGAAGGTGAGAGTATAGGATCATGACACGTTGCTTATGGAGAGCATTTGATTTTGTGATCAACTTACACCTTGGGTTTTGTCCAAACGTTTTGTCCGAACCTTGTCTGTGAACTGTGTTTCGTGAGACAGCAGCATTGACTTTGTGGATTTTCAGCCTGACGTGGCAAGATGCATGCAGTCTTCAACATGGCAGTGACTACTATACGCTGGTGGTTGAGATGTAATCTACGCAAATTTGACCGAATGTTTGTGATGCTGGTCCAGGCTGTTGGTGTGCAGCCAGTTTGTCTCGTGATCATGACAACAGATCTAATATATCCTGAACAGGAGATGTGGTATTTTCAAATACGTTTACCTTGTACACCCAACCCATTGTGGAATTTTCTCTCGATGATGAATTTACTTCCAAAGAATAAAGAAAACCCTGGAGACACATCAAAGAGTTTTTATTATTTCACTCAAGCTATACGTGTGTGTGTATACAAATACAAACTACATCGGCACAGACACGTGCATCATGTGACACACTTCTTGACAAGTTGCTAGATCAAGATACAAGGCATGTCATGGCACAATGCACAGCACGGCTGCATTGGGATAACACAGACAACACGATCAATGCAAGTTGACATAGTTTGAACAAACAAGTGTAGACAGGGCTAGGGCGAGATGCAGGGTGATTTCACGCGGCACATCATGCAGTGCTGGCATCAGGATACAAGTTCATGTACCATGTTTACAGACAGAACACAATCAGCACAAGTTCAAACACTTCTCAACAACCAAGACGGGACTTGTACCGAGAAAAACCCCACAACACACAGCCGTGCCGCACCACCATCCCACATACACCAACCTCTTACAATTTGGTCTCCATTATTTACATTAATCATGAAACATCCATATCATATTCTACACAATTAACTGGTCCAAACTAATGCAAACAGCAAAGAAGCAATTTACACAGGAACATGTATCTATGTAAACCTTTAGCTGCACTCTTGAATTTGCAAATGGCTGAAGCATCATTAACCAAATCATCCACAGTCATCCCCCCCCCCCCTCCCCAAAACAAAACAAAAACACACCCAAAAGTAAAAACACCCCAAAACCAAAGAAACAAGAACAAAAAAGAAAACAAAAACCGAACAAATTTACACAAAAACAGCTTGATTCATTTTTCTCCCAGAACACCCAAACCCCACACGCACACTCACTCACACACACACATACACGCATACACAGTTCAATAAATTATTTCAAGTGAACTTTTTGGCTGTTGTGGGTAGGGGATGGGTGGGAAAAGTCATCTGTTTCATCGGGAACTAAGACACATATGATATCACCGAGTAATGCCCTTTGTACTGCTAGTTAAAACATGAAGCATCCTCGTGAGGCAAAGACACAACGCAACAATATGACAGACAGAACCCAACACGCAATTACTAAATTAATATCCAGCTGAACTCACACTGCCTTAGTAACATAATTAGCATTGTTGTTGTTGTTGTTGTTTTTCTGCCACAACTCCTGGCCAGCTCCAGTGTATACATACTATCTGCCAACACTTGACCTTTCAGATGCACTACGTGCGGAGGCTGTCCACAAACTTCCGCCAAATTGGCTTTTCCAAGACAAAATACATGTCTAAACCAATCACACGCACATCATTTGACAATGCTGAGTAATTTCATCTCACTCCCTTTAGTAATACATTGTTGTACTTTGTTGGCCCTTAACTACCAGTAAACACTGTTCACGTGGATTTTTTTTTTTTAATTGGGAAAGCCAAAGCAGAAAACTTGGCCTGGCATTGAAGGACTGTAACCATGTACCCTGGTTCGTGTTCACAAGCGACTAGGGAGAGGGTAGCCATCAAAGACAAGTTGTCTGTCAGCCATTACCGACTCCAAACTGTACGCATTGGCTTCACTGGCGGCCAGTACTGGGACCAGGTCCTTCTCGCACCACCTGCATGTCAAGGTGAAGGTCAGACAAACCACAAAGGCTGCTACAAAGACTTTGCTAATTGGACAAGACCACACACACACACACACACACACACACACACACACAAAAACGGATCAGCTCTGAGGATAGTGAAATTTTCTGCTTTACCATGTGTCATGATTAATTGTGATACACTAACTACCCCTCTGTTTTTATCAAAACTGAAGTCAACCATCTCATGATGAAAAGTTCATTGAAAACAATTCCTCTCTCCGAGGCACCTGGATTAATCACTGTTATTGTTGAGAAAACTTCACTTGGTGACGCTGACCATGAGTTAACAGTTAAAGGAACAAGAAAGACAACTCACCTTTGAGCAGTGTACACATCCTGGGCAGTGCCTACACCGCTGGCTGCGTGCTCGATCAACATGGCACCTAAATAATAACGATAATACGTAGTTTTTATAGAGCGCTGCTCTCCAAATGTAAGTGTGCATCTGTTTACAAACTGCCATCGCTTCCAAATCAGACTTGACATGCAGGCTTGCCACCCATCTACACAAGCAACTGATCTCTCTAGCACACGATTAGGAAACCAATGTGTAACTCTACATGTTCCTTGTGGGAACTTTGGCCTTAGCATGGTAATCATACATTCAGTAACTGTGGCATAAACCTTTAGTAAAACAGCCTAACAACAATAAACCAACACGAACAAAATGTTTGCGTGCACCCACCTATTTACTATCAGGAGGGAAACTCACCTATAGCAACACGCGCGATACTGAAGGCAAAGTCGCGAGCGGCCGTCTCGAGAATCGACGTGTTTTTGGCGGCAAATGCTAACACATCCTCCGCTCCTTTGGCAACCTTGTTGGTGGAACCGACCAGCTCCTCTCGCCCTGCTGCTGACTGCAGTCTGGTGCCGACATTTTCTGCGAACGCTTTCAGCACCCCACCACGAGACTTCGCCATTGCTCGAAGTACGTCCAGCGACAGTACGTTGGTTGTACCTTCCCAGATCGTCAGTACCTAATTGAAATTGAAATTCACACACGTACACACACACACACACACACACACACACACACACACACACACGCACACACACACCATAAATCATCCATAATACATGACAAATCAGACAACTGTAAAACACAACAAAAACCTGAGCCACATGAAAAAACGAGACAGGAATATGATGCATGTGTATTGAAACAGGGCCAGAGAAAGCATTCAAAAGAATAAACACGACAAGCATGTTTACCTGTGCATCGCGGAGGATCATGGGAAGGCCTGTGTCTTCAATAAATCCCTGACCACCAAAACATTCCAACCCTTCTGATGCCACAGCGATCGCCTGCACACAATAACAATCATCATCACATTAACCAACACAACACCACAAGTGACAAACCATCAATACTGTAGGGTACAACTAATACATGTACTTACACCAGACTGAGATAAATATCAGCCAGCCGTGACGTTCAAATGTTTTCCTGTTGTTCAGTCAATCAGACATATCCTGTAAGTGCATGTATTTGTTGTTGTACCATAATACGCATGTACACAGGTAACACGATGTGAAGGGAGCCTGTTGGACAGACATTTCAGCAGACCTACAATTCCTTTCTCTCACTCAGTCGAATTCTTTACTCTCAACTGCACGTTCTGTTATAGGACCAAAATTCATGGACATAAACATTCGCAGCTTTTCAAGCGTGGAATGGAAAATATTTTGTACCCTTACCTGTTTTCCGGTGTAAAGTTTCATGACAGGCACAAGGAGACGCATCAACTGTTTCTCCGTATCTGTGGCAACACCGACTTCCTCAAGTCCCAAAAGACGCCCCACTTCCAGAACCAACAGTTCAGCACCACGTGTCTCCACCTGTCACAGAGCGATTGGTCAATTTTGGAAAACTATAATAAGCTGGGTTGTGTGTATGAATTTATTAAGTTTTAGAATTTCCACAGGAATCTGTCTTATGCTGTAGAATTTCCACAGGCATGAATAGTATGTGCCTATTCATAACCTGCTATGCAGAGCACAAATCTAAAGTTTCCCTAGTCACATGCTTATGATGCGTGCCGAGTAGTGTTCAATCCGACCGGAGCAATAGGCGATTCTGAGTAGATTCGTCAGTCGCTACTGTACGTCCAAGCGAAGTAGGTCTCCGCCGTTGGCTTAGGGCCGAGATCCCGACCGGTGTAAAATTCACTCATGCTTCAAACCTAGCGAGACTAGGGTAACTTTTTTGTAAGCAGACTCCAAATGCTTCCTTACGTGTTAGGATGTTGTGCGAGTTTCATGTGTTCACTAAATAATTACCGAGTCTTGTATTAGTAATTTGGAAGTCTGTGATTTGATATTTTTCAGAGTTGATGGTACATTATGTCTAGATGAATATAAACGCAATAGCTTTATTTATGGGTCGTACTGCTGTGTAGATTATTATGGTGTATGTAAAGGACGTGAAGGTAGATGTAAACATGAACCATCAAAACTATGTTATGGGGAAAGAAGGTGAATAGAAACTGAATGCGACTTTATTGTTGACAGTTTAAAGTACTGGGTCGCTCTCGGGCGTGGGCTGTAGTTCTGCCGTCCCGGGTAGACAGCCACACTCGCTTCCTGGATTGGAGGTGCCGGGTGCCCCAGAGCTTCGTACGGGCGGGCCACTCTGGGTCCGAGAGGCACAGCTGGTCAACGTGCTCCTGATCAGGGCGCGTGTTGATGTCCCTCTTTGTGTTCTTTAGGTGAATCTTCGATGGCCAGGCCTGCGTTACCCAGCGTGCGCCTTTGTGGTTGGCGTGGCACACATCCCCCTCCATCTACGACTGTGACCTCACATCCACACGCAACAGTCGGTTCTACACATCTGCTCTTGTCTCGCGCGGACCAATACTTCCCAGCTAAGTCGTTCGCGCTAGAGACCATCCACATTGTTCTTGTTCTTCGTCTGGTCATCTCTACGTCATCCCCACAGCATCGCGTCTGATCTCATCCACGTTTACGACGACGTCATGCCGTTACCCCTTTCTCAGTCAGACCATATGCTACTTCATATTCTAGTCATTTCATGTTTTTTCTTTTGAAATACTAAACTAAAACCTGACTTTGCTTTAGTCTTGATTCTTTAGTGGTGGTGGATGCGGACGGAGGTACTGCGGGAGGCTGATTGAATGTGATTGTATACATACATACATACATACACACCTTGTACGGTCGCCCTGTACCACCACCTGTCACAAAAACCCGTAGTGATACAGTGTGTAACGGTCTTCTGTAGTCACACACGTTTCCTGCCTCTCTTTGTGGTTCATCTGTACAACCAGCACCTAACACAACGGACACTTCTGAAAAACTGGGATGGAGCAATGACATGCTTTCCAAGCGCAGGAAATGTCATGTTGTACTGAACTGATCTGTCCTGAAGAAGGTAAAAACCACTTCAATAGGAGGCTTTACAATGAGACTGTTGTTGTTGTTGTTGTTTTGTTTGCTGGTTTTGTTGTTGTTGTTGTTCTTTTAATTGCTGTTATTTTATCTGTGATATTTACTGAAGAGTTGGCACCACTGTTTTGTGGACACCGTGCAGAGAACAGGTTTCCAAAAAAGTCAGGCAGCCAAAAACCTTACCTCCATCCTTGCCAGCGTCTGTATGTGGAGTGGGTAGTCCTTCAGTACAGATCCAAACGCTGATCGCCTTGTGCTGTAGTCACGCGCCATGTTCACCATCCTGGGGGGACAGACGTGTACGTTTCTTGCATGTACAGACAGTCCACTCATACACAACTGTACTGTCCATAATACAACTAATGTCACAAAACAGTCAATAGGCCTGTACAAATACCCCCCCCCCCCCCCACACACACACACACAAAATAATCACATTAACTCTTCCTATACTTGTAACAGATCAATCAGGAAATGTCAAGGTTGCCGCCAGAGACCTCAGCTGTGCAAGACAGGGCATGACAATTATAACAAGATACATTGCACTGTAACTGATATAAACCTGCGCAGCACCATTCCAGCCAAGTCTGAACATTGTGTGTGAGAGATAATCTATAATAATAATACATGAGGCTGGGATAACAACACAAGTGAACATTGTGTGTGAGAGAATATAATCTATAATAATAATACATGAGGCTGGGATAACAACACAAGTGAACATTCTGTGTGAGAGAATATAATCTATAATAATAATACATGAGGCTGGGATAACAACACAAGTGAACATTCTGTGTGAGAGAATATAATCTATAATAATAATACATGAGGCTGGGATAACAACACAAGTGAAAATTGTGTGTGAGAGAATATAATCTATAACAATAATACATGAGGCTGGGATAACAACACAAGTGAACATTCTGTGTGAGAGAATATAATCTATAATAATAATACATGAGGCTGGGATAACAACACAAGTGAACATTCTGTGTGAGAGAATATAATCTATAACAATAATACATGAGGCTGGGATAACAACACAAGTGAACATTCTGTGTGAGAGAATATAATCTATAACAATAATACATGAGGCTGGGATAACAACACAAGTGAACATTCTGTGTGAGAGAATATAATCTATAATAATAATACATGAGGCTGGGATAACAACACAAGTGAACATTGTGTGTGAGAGAAGATAATCTATAATAATAATACATGAGGCTGGGATAACAACACAAGTGAACATTGTGTGTGAGAGAAGATAATCTATAACAATAATACATGAGGCTGGGATAACAACACAAGTGAACATTCTGTGTGAGAGAATATAATCTATAATAATAATACATGAGGCTGGGATAACAACACAAGTGAACATTCTGTGTGAGAGAATATAATCCATAATAATAATACATGAGGCTGGGATAACAACACAAGTGAACATTCTGTGTGAGAGAATATAATCCATAATAATAATACATGAGGCTGGGATAACAACACAAGTGAACATTCTGTGTGAGAGAATATAATCTATAATAATAATACATGAGGCTGGGATAACAACACAAGTGAACATTCTGTGTGAGAGAATATAATCTATAATAATAATACATGAGGCTGGGATAACAACACAAGTGAACATTCTGTGTGAGAGAATATAATCCATAATAATAATACATGAGGCTGGGATAACAACACAAGTGAACATTGTGTGTGAGAGAATATAATCTATAACAATAATACATGAGGCTGGGATAACAACACAAGTGAACATTCTGTGTGAGAGAATATAATCCATAATAATAATACATGAGGCTGGGATAACAACACAAGTGAACATTGTGTGTGAGAGAAGATAATCTATAACAATAATACATGAGGCTGGGATAACAACACAAGTGAACATTCTGTGTGAGAGAAGATAATCTATAATAATAATACATGAGGCTGGGATAACAACACAAGTGAACATTCTGTGTGAGAGAATATAATCTATAATAATAATACATGAGGCTGGGATAACAACACAAGTGAACATTCTGTGTGAGAGAATATAATCCATAATAATAATACATGAGGCTGGGATAACAACACAAGTGAACATTCTGTGTGAGAGAATATAATCTATAATAATAATACATGAGGCTGGGATAACAACACAAGTGAACATTCTGTGTGAGAGAATATAATCCATAATAATAATACATGAGGCTGGGATAACAACACAAGTGAACATTCTGTGTGAGAGAATATAATCTATAATAATAATACATGAGGCTGGGATAACAACACAAGTGAACATTCTGTGTGAGAGAATATAATCTATAATAATAATACATGAGGCTGGGATAACAACACAAGTGAACATTCTGTGTGAGAGAATATAATCCATAATAATAATACATGAGGCTGGGATAACAACACAAGTGAACATTGTGTGTGAGAGAATATAATCTATAACAATAATACATGAGGCTGGGATAACAACACAAGTGAACATTGTGTGTGAGAGAAGATAATCTATAACAATAATACATGAGGCTGGGATAACAACACAAGTGAACATTCTGTGTGAGAGAATATAATCTATAATAATAATACATGAGGCTGGGATAACAACACAAGTGAACATTCTGTGTGAGAGAATATAATCCATAATAATAATACATGAGGCTGGGATAACAACACAAGTGAACATTCTGTGTGAGAGAATATAATCTATAATAATAATACATGAGGCTGGGATAACAACACAAGTGAACATTCTGTGTGAGAGAATATAATCTATAATAATAATACATGAGGCTGGGATAACAACACAAGTGAACATTCTGTGTGAGAGAATATAATCCATAATAATAATACATGAGGCTGGGATAACAACACAAGTGAACATTCTGTGTGAGAGAATATAATCCATAATAATAATACATGAGGCTGGGATAACAACACAAGTGAACATTCTGTGTGAGAGAATATAATCCATAATAATAATACATGAGGCTGGGATAACAACACAAGTGAACATTCTGTGTGAGAGAATATAATCTATAATAATAATACATGAGGCTGGGATAACAACACAAGTGAACATTCTGTGTGAGAGAATATAATCCATAATAATAATACATGAGGCTGGGATAACAACACAAGTGAACATTCTGTGTGAGAGAATATAATCCATAATAATAATACATGAGGCTGGGATAACAACACAAGTGAACATTCTGTGTGAGAGAATATAATCTATAATAATAATACATGAGGCTGGGATAACAACACAAGTGAACATTCTGTGTGAGAGAATATAATCCATAATAATAATACATGAGGCTGGGATAACAACACAAGTGAACATTCTGTGTGAGAGAATATAATCTATAATAATAATACATGAGGCTGGGATAACAACACAAGTGAACATTCTGTGTGAGAGAATATAATCCATAATAATAATACATGAGGCTGGGATAACAACACAAGTGAACATTCTGTGTGAGAGAATATAATCTATAATAATAATACATGAGGCTGGGATAACAACACAAGTGAACATTCTGTGTGAGAGAATATAATCCATAATAATAATACATGAGGCTGGGATAACAACACAAGTGAACATTCTGTGTGAGAGAATATAATCTATAATAATAATACATGAGGCTGGGATAACAACACAAGTGAACATTCTGTGTGAGAGAATATAATCCATAATAATAATACATGAGGCTGGGATAACAACACAAGTGAACATTCTGTGTGAGAGAATATAATCTATAATAATAATACATGAGGCTGGGATAACAACACAAGTGAACATTCTGTGTGAGAGAATATAATCTATAATAATAATACATGAGGCTGGGATAACAACACAAGTGAACATTCTGTGTGAGAGAATATAATCTATAATAATAATACATGAGGCTGGGATAACAACACAAGTGAACATTGTGTGTGAGAGATAATCTATAATAATAATACATGAGGCTGGGATAACAACACAAGTGAACATTCTGTGTGAGAGAATATAATCTATAATAATAATACATGAGGCTGGGATAACAACACACGTGAACATTCTGTGTGAGAGAATATAATCCATAATAATAATACATGAGGCTGGGATAACAACACAAGTGAACATTCTGTGTGAGAGATAATCTATAATAATAATACAAGTGAAAGTGAAACGTCATGACAGCCGACTGCTAACTGATAAACTACCGATTACCTGCGCATGCTACTTGCGGCCGAGAGAGAGTTGTGTAATCGAGTCAGGGTCAGCATGTTGGAGATGCCAGCCACACCGCGACCTTCATCTGACACCTGATGACACACACACACACACACACACACACACACACACACACACACACACACACACACACCTGTGACTATCAGCAACTCTAAAGTCAAAATTAATGTGTGTGCTGGGGGTTTAATGTTCATTTCCACCACATACAGGTAATATCAAGGATGGGGAAATGAAGAAAAAACTAGTAATATTACTAATATTTAGCTCCAACCCGGGATTCGAACTTTCAACCAAAGCCCTGAAAATCCAACTCTGGTTATCCCAGCTCCCCGAGCTGCAGAAGAAGAAAACAAAGCAAAAGGCAGGACATTTGTCTGATGTCGAGTAATCACCACTATACCCTGATGTCCAGTAATCACCACTACACCCTGATGTCGAGTAATCACCACTATACCCTGATGTCCAGTAATCACCACTACACCCTGATGTCCGGTAATCACCACTATACCCTGATGTCCGGTAATCACCACTATACCCTGATGTCCAGTATTCACCACTACACCCTGATGTCCGGTAATCACCACTACACCCTGATGTCCGGTAATCACCACTACACCCTGATGTCCAGTATTCACCACTACACCCTGATGTCCAGTAATCACCACTACACCCTGATGTCCGGTAATCACCACTATACCCTGATGTCCAGTAATCACCACTACACCCTGATGTCCGGTAATCACCACTATACCCTGATGTCCGGTAATCACCACTATACCCTGATGTCCGGTAATCACCACTATACCCTGATGTCCGGTAATCACCACTACACCCTGATGTCCGGTAATCACCACTACACCCTGATGTCCAGTAATCACCACTATACCCTGATGTCCGGTAATCACCACTATACCCTGAAAGCAGTAGATCCATCAAGCAGAAGTTCCGCTGTGGGCAGCTGTCGTGTTCCCAGCTTGTTTTTCAGTTTCTGGATCTGGATGTTGTTCAGTTTCCCGTCAGGTGCGCGTAGCTCCAGGTAAAACAATGACAGACCTCGTGTTCCCTATCAAACACACCATTCGGCAGCATTAAAAAGTATTACGATTGGGAAAGAAGTAAAACGGAAACCTGAGAAAGTAAATCGCAACTGGAGGCACGAAGTTATCTTCTACAAAATACAAGTTTACATGTATGACATTGACATACATTTGTTTGACTGATAAGCCAAAGTACGCAGCTGTCATACCTCGACGGTGTTCCCCTCCTTGTCAGCAATCCTAGCCAAGGTGAAGGTCATATCAGCATCTGTTGCTGAGGAAAACCATTTGTATCCATAGAGCCGGTAGGTGCCGTCTGGCTGCTCGATGGCCACTGTCTCCGTTCCTCTGGCTGTAAAAAGGAACGACCATTTTCTAAAAATTGTCAATAAAAACTATTTTCTGCAAAAGAACTGGCAAAGACACTACTATGACTGATATGTTTTGGTTTTTTAAGTTTTTTTCTCTATAGTGAAACAACTTCACAGGGTGGGACAGATTTCGCTGCACGCAGCAGCAAGTTCCCGTGATAAAAAGCAAGACTGTTTTTATTGACGGTGCGTGGGGGTGAACGGGTGGGTGATGATGGCGATGGTGCTTTCAACTTAACTAGTTTTCGGAGGTGCCGGGAAATATTTGAAACAAGCAACAGGTTTCTTACCAACATCGGAGCCACCCCGTTTTTTCCGTCATCCACTGGCCTGACGTCCAGAAGACAGCTGGGTCACGAGAGGTCAGGTGACTAAATGCACGCTCAATCAGCCAAGGTGAAGACAACTGTATGGTCTGTAGCACGAAAAAAGAAGAAAAAAAAAAATTACACAAAATGAATGAATACAATTTGCTGGACATTTATTTGCTCCCTGTTAGTTTTTGTGTACTGTCACTTTTACTTCCTTCCTCTTCTTCTGGTAGACTAGGAGAGTCACGAACTGTGCCGCGTGACGCCACGTTCACTCCATGCAGGAGAGTCATGAACTGTGCACCGTGACGCCACGTTCACTCCATGCAGGAGAGCCATGAACTGTGCCGCGTGACGCCACGTTCACTCCATGCAGGAGAGTCATGAACTGTGCTGCGTGACACCACGTTCACTCCATGCAGGAGAGCCATGAACTGTGCACCGTGACGCCACGTTCACTCCATGCAGGAGAGTCATGAACTGTGCCGCGTGACACCACGTTCACTCCATGCAGGAGAGCCATGAACTGTGCACCGTGACGCCACGTTCACTCCATGCAGGAGAGTCACGAACTGTGCCGCGTGACGCCACGTTCACTCCATGCAGGACAGCCATGAACTGTGCCGCGTGACGCCACGTTCACTCCATGCAGGAGAGTCATGAACTGTGCCGCGTGACACCACGTTCACTCCATGCAGGAGAGCCATGAACTGTGCACCGTGACACCACGTTCACTCCATGCAGGAGAGCCATGAACTGTGCACCGTGACGCCACGTTCACTCCATGCAGGAGAGCCATGACCTGTGCCGCCACGTTCACTCCATGCAGGAGAGCCATGAACTGTGCACCGTGACGCCACGTTCACTCCATGCAGGCGAGCCATGACCTGTGCCGCGTGACGCCACGTTCACTCGATGCAGGAGAGCCATGACCTGTGCCGCCACGTTCACTCCATGCAAGAGTCATGAACTGTGCCGCGTGACGCCACGTTCACTCCATGCCAGACTTAGACTATGATCTGGGATCCTCCAGAGCTAAGTGAATTATCACCTCTATAATCTTGGCCGCTCCATCTGCCATGGCGAGGGGACAGCTGTAGAGACCGGAGGACGGGGCGTACAGGTAAAGCTTGGTAATCTGGTACAGACGACTGAAACAGAATCATGGCAATTACGTACAACACAATACAAACAACAAAGCTCGCAGCAACATCAATATAGATCGACAGTAAACAGAGGAAAGGAATCAGAGCAGACAGTGATACAAATTCCAGCTGATCAGATCAGGTTATTATCGACGAATGCACCTCAGAAGATCAGAAGTGGTAAGAAGTTTGAGAAGTACGATACATGAGCAAACCCCTGGCCAGTATTCCATAGACTGTATGCGAAGCAGAGGTATGCAAAGAGGCAGCGGCTGTGAATGGAACCTAAAAGAGTACGACAGGATCTGAGCGACAGGTTAAGAGTGACAGGATCTGAGTGACAGGTTCAGAGTGACAGGATCTGAGTGACAGGATCTGAGCGTACAAAGGCAACATTGGAACAGTTACAAAGGTGAAAATGGGGAGACAACTGAGAGATGGAGTGGAGCATGAATGGAGTTTACTGGGCGCAGCGATATCTTATCTTGCTCGGAACTCAACTGATTATAGCTCATCTCTGTGCATGTAAAGACATACTGACATTTTCAGGACATCTTGTGTGCTTTTACAATAATATAATAAGGCAATATGGATGTAATACCTGCTCTCCCCATGGTTTCGCTCGTAAGCTAATGCTATCAGTCCTTCCTGAGCGGCGATGTCATGCATGTCCCTCCAGGCGGTGCTGGTGATAAGTCGATCGACACGCTGTCCCCATGCGTCAGTCTGCTCCACAGTTGGTGATTCCCGCTCACATCGCAGATGAAGGTCGTACATGTCGGTCGCCACACGTTGCCCAAACCTTTCCAAGTCGGCTTCAATCTCTGCCAGATACTGTTGGATTCAAACATGTACTAATTAATGCAGCATTTCTGTTTCTGGATTTATAATCGCAAGGACCACAGGCTACGGAATCCTCATTCAAAAGCAAGAAACAGATAAAAGGTTAACGCTTATCTTTATCTTGCCCCAACCCCCTCGCCCCTCCCCCCACCCCTTCCCACACACAGACACACACATGTAGCACAGTGAAAAACGAACCTGTTCGGGAACGTGCCGCTTAAGAAAGGAACGGAGAAGCGTGTCCTGCGTGTACTGGTTTCCTAACTGGGGTGGTTCCTGCACGAAATTCCCGACTCGGGCTCTCGCGAAAGGGATACTGTTGCGTAACCAGAGGCCTGGATTTTGCATCTCCCCAACTTCGGCATCGAGAGCTTCGGAAGATGAGAGGACGTTAGCTGGCGCTGACGTAGACTTCTTGTTACCGCTATAGCGCCGTAAAATGTTCATTGAACGTGCTGCAAGAGAAGAGCGGAACATTGTTGCAGACTACTGGCTACGAGCGTTGTCTTTTTCTGCCCCTTTTCGGACAAAGTCCACACCGACAGAGACAAAAACATCATACAAAGGGAAACCACTCGATTTCGAGTTAGCGATTTCATTGGTAGTCTCCCCTCAATACATCTCCGCGCAAGAAAGCATTACCTGAGTCGAAATAGTCACTCCGGCGGCTAACTGGTCGCCAAGGAGAGGTCGGTTACCGTGCACTCCCCCGGCGACTCTATTAGACCAGTTTAAAAACGAACCTTGGGGTGTGCTGAACACATTAGATCATTGTTCCCATAAATCGGCGGCAGGGTTGCACCAACAGTTACAGCCCCTTACGTGAGCCGAGGGTACCCTCTGCGCGCACTCAGTAACCACACGGGCTATAATGATAATGCAT
Source organism: Batillaria attramentaria (assembly GCA_018292915.2). Lineage (NCBI taxonomy): Eukaryota > Metazoa > Mollusca > Gastropoda > Batillariidae > Batillaria > Batillaria attramentaria. Next base: position 491,757 of record JACVVK020000439.1, read on the forward strand.
TGACGAGCAGTGATTTCAGTCACCCACAAAGTGTCCTATATTTCACAATGTAAATAAGACCATGCATAACTGTGTTTATAGACGTCTCTTGTCTGAAATAAAACAAACAAAAACAAAATGCAGCCGGATACTGCTTCACTGTGACACGGGGTTGACTTACAGTACGTCAGCCGGCCGGCTTAGTCACAGTGTTCCAGCCGGCAGTGGGGAAGGTTCTGAATAGAAGCAGACAATGCCCTGTTCTCTTTTCTTAAATGAAACGCGTCATATGTCAGCACCTCTTTGTCTCCTATACCGTAAGTGGGGTATCACATCCGCCACGCTCAGTCCTTGGCAACATTCAAAGCTAAATTGAAAACGCACCTCTTCTCCTCCCAGTAATTCAACCCAGCTTTTTATTGTCTTGTACACTCTGTGTGTGTGTGTGTGTGTAAGATGGTTTATTTGGGTTGGGCTCCCCACATCCTGTACGTGTCTGGGCAGGATGCTGGGGTCCCCGCTCTCTTACTGCCATGGTCTCTGTTGCCTGCAGGGAGACAATGCGGGGTTTTTTATTTTATCAGTCTTTATTTTCGCGGGTTGTTGCTGCCCCCCCCCGGCCCCCCCCCCCCCGTTATATTGTAAAGCGCCTAGAGCCAGCCCCTGGGTTAGGCGCGTTAAAAATCTCCACTATTATTATTATTATTATGGTGGTTATATCAAGCTTGACTTTGTGATCATGCTGCAATGTGTCAGTCTTGGGTCACAATAGTATGAGATTTCAGTAACCTGACCTCCTACCCCCCCCCCTCCCCCAATTGTCAACTGATTACAAGAAATCTCTTGTGGATTATCCCAAGCAATGTTTTGCCAGTAAAACTACTATCAATGAACACGTTTTCAGAGAAAGTGTTAAGATCTACCACTGAGAACCATGTGGAGAACGTCAGGTAGAGTACATTAAAAACAACGTCAGGTAGAGTACATAAAAAACAACGTCAGGTAGAGTACATTAAAAACAACGTCAGGTAGAGTACATTAAAAACAACGTCAGGTAGAGTACATTAAAAACAACGTCAGGTAGAGTACATTAAAAACAACGTCAGGTAGAGTACATTAAAAACAACGTCAGGTAGAGTACATTAACAACAACGTCAGGTAGAGTACATTAAAAACAACGTCAGGTAGAGTACATTAAAAACAACGTCAGGTAGAGTACATTAAAAACAACGTCAGGTAGAGTACATTAAAAACAACGTCAGGTAGAGTACATTAAAAACAACGTCAGGTAGAGTACATTAAAAACAACGTCAGGTAGAGTACATTAAAAACAACGTCAGGTAGAGTACATTAAAAACAACGTCAGGTAGAGTACATTAAAAACAACCAATAAAGACAATATCGTTGTTTCAAATCGTGATAAATTCACACAGAACTCCTCTTTTCTGTTTTCTGAAATCAAAATAATATGTTATAGACCTGTCGGCATTTCTTTATCTCAGAGAACCCAGGCGGGGTATGTTGGTTATTACAAACTGAACCTGGTTATTTGATCATAGCGGTGCTGCAATGTGTCTCAGCGTCACAGTAACCGATTTAAGCTCCCCCCCCCCCCCCCCCCATGTTGAATTACAAGACATGTCTGTAATGGTAACCCCAAGCGATGTTTTGCCACTAGAACTACTACAAATCAACATGTCTTTAGAGAAAATAACATTATGCACCAGAAAAAAAGGAAAAAGTCGGATATGGTGCATAAAACTTTCACATCATGGTTAATTGCGTTGTTTCAAGTCTTAATAGAATCAGGACATTTTTTCCCCATTTAGTCTACAAGGTAAAGCAGGTTACCTGGAACCTGGCCCCAGCGACTCTATTAGACCGGTCTAAATATCAACCTTAGGGTGTGCTAAACACATTAGATCATCAGTTGTTCCCATAAATCCGTTGGCTTGGACCAACAGTTACAGCCCTTAACGTATATGCCCCCCCCCCCCCCCCCCCCCGCAATTTGGGGGTTGGGAAATTAAATCTGATATTGTGACACTAAGACACATTGCAGCATCACAGAGTCAAGTTTGAAATAACCACCATACCCCACTTACGGTATAGGAGACAAAGAGGTGCTGACAGACACGAAGTGTTTGATTTAGGAAAAGTGTAGTCGTTTCGCGCCCCGGCGACTGACTACAACAAAGTTACCATGTTGCTATTGTCAGGGTGTGGTGTATGGCGGATGAGGCGGTGCAAAGCATCCCATGCAATCAATCAACCATCCACGCATACTCACGCACTTTCACCATGCAGGAGCCGAATACAAACGATCACATGCAATTACCAGTCAGGAGAAATGAAGGTTTAGTTCCAGGATGCTGAAGCTTACTCCATTGTCACACACACAAGCACACACACACATGCACTCGCTCATCCATTCGCCGTTCTCTCGCACATTCTCACGTCATTCATTGTCGTGGTCACCGTATCATGGTGACCATGAGCCATTGACGACAACAAAAGAGAACAGGGTATTAACTGCTTCTATTCATGACCTTCCCCACTGGTGGAACACTAGACTTACGTAAGTCAACACTGTGAAAGCAGTATCCGGCTGTATTTCGTTTCTGTTTGTTTTATTTCACACGAGAGACGCTTATAAACACTGCCATGGATGGTTTGATCAATATTGTTAAATAGAAGACAATTTGTTTTGAGTGATTGAAATTACGTGTTTGTCAATTGCAGTCTGTTGCTTGTTCGTCTTCAGTGCGTAGTGGGGTCATATACGTTAAGGGCTGTAACTGTTGGTGCAAGCCAACGGATTTATGGGAACAATGATCTAATGAGAATATAGAGAAACAACTTAAAAACGATTTAATCATGAAGACCCAACGAGGAAATTTGCTCAAACTACCGACTATCTACTACTCGGTGTCCTCTGTCTGATTAGGTCTTGACAACATCCACCTCCTGACGTCCTCCCAAAACTACAGTCTCCGTGTGGACCTGCAGGATTGGGACTGCAGTAAGGCGTACGCTGAGTACAGGGACTTCAGTATCAGTGGACCTGACGACTTGTACCGTCTGCACATCAGTGGCTATAGTGGCAATGCAGGTGTGTGTGTGTGTGTGTGTGTGTGTGTGTGTGTGTGTGTGTGTGTGTGTGTGTGTGTGTGTGTGTGTGTGTGTGTGTGTGCCAAAGTTTATCTTGCCGTACATCTGTGTATTGTGGTTGTACAGAAGATATAAGCACGAAATCCCACGACGTATTCAAACCTCCCATTTTGTAAAACTGGTGTACACATGAGACGATTTGTGAAAAAAAAAAAAAAAAAAAAACTGAATGGTAAACAACGACCAAATGTGAAATATTTTATGGTTGTGTTTGTCAGTTTGCTTTTGAGTGTTTTGAAATACTTCCGCTTATGACTCACGGTCATTCAGTGTACTTCCTAGAGAGAGAGAGAGAGAGAGTGAGTGAGTGAGAGAGAGAGAGAGATCCTCTACCGAAAGACGTACTAACTGTCATTACTTGTGTTGATCAGGTGACTCTATGATCGGTACGATCCGTTCCCATAACCTGAACAACATGCAGTTCTCCACGCCGGACCAGGACCATGACAAGTGGAGGAAACACTGAACTGTGCCCTGAATTATCAAGGCGGTTGGTGGTACAATCGCAGTGCCCCCCCCCCCCCTCCTCAACCGTCCGTCGGCACATAAAGAACGACGTCAGGGCCAACAGGTGGTATGCCTGGAAATACGTCCGGTCCGTGAAACACGTGGAGATGAAGATCCGACCCCGGACATGAATGATGATCTGTTACGTGTACTTTCTGATGGTCGTACCGCGGACAGTGCGTGTTTCTCATGGTCGTACCGCGGACAGTGTGTGTTTCTGTTACGTGTACTTTCTGATGGTCGTACCGCGGACAGTGTGTGTTTCTGTTACGTGTACTTTCTGCTGGTCGTACCGCGGACAGTGTGTGTTTCTGTTACGTGTACTTTCTGATGGTCGTACCGCGGACAGTGTGTGTTTCTGTTACGTGTACTTTCTGCTGGTCGTACCGCGGACAGTGTGTGTTTCTGTTACGTGTACTTTCTGCTGGTCGTACCGCGGACAGTGTGTGTTTCTGTTACGTGTACTTTCTGCTGGTCGTACCGCGGACAGTGTGTGTTTCTGTTACGTGTACTTTCTGCTGGTCGTACCGCGGACAGTGTGTGTTTCTGTTACGTGTACTTTCTGATGGTCGTACCGCGGACAGTGTGTGTTTCTGTTACGTGTACTTTCTGATGGTCGTACCGCGGACAGTGTGTGTTTCTGATGGTCGTACCGCGGACAGTGTGTGTTTCTGATGGTCGTACCGCGGACAGTGTGTGTTTCTGATGGTCGTACCGCGGACAGTGCGTGTTTCTGATGGTCGTACCGCGGACAGTGTGTGTTTCTGTTACGTGTACTTTCTGCTGGTCGTACCGCGGACAGTGTGTGTTTCTGTTACGTGTACTTTCTGCTGGTCGTACCGCGGACAGTGTGTGTTTCTGTTACGTGTACTTTCTGATGGTCGTACCGCGGACAGTGTGTGTTTCTGTTACGTGTACTTTCTGCTGGTCGTACCGCGGACAGTGTGTGTTTCTGTTACGTGTACTTTCTGCTGGTCGTACCGCGGACAGTGTGTGTTTCTGTTACGTGTACTTTCTGCTGGTCGTACCACGGACAGTGTGTGTTTCTGTTACGTGTACTTTCTGATGGTCGTACCGCGGACAGTGTGTGTTTCTGATGGTCGTACCGCGGACAGTGTGTGTTTCTGATGGTCGTACCGCGGACAGTGTGTGTTTCTGATGGTCGTACCGCGGACAGTGTGTGTTTCTGATGGTCGTACCGCGGACAGTGCGTGTTTCTGATGGTCGTACCGCGGACAGTGTGTGTTTCTGATGGTCGTACCGCGGACAGTGTGTGTTTCTGATGGTCGTACCGCGGACAGTGTGTGTTTCTGATGGTCGTACCGCGGACAGTGTGTGTTTCTGATGGTCGTACCGCGGACAGTGCGTGTTTCTGATGGTCGTACCGCGGACAGTGCGTGTTTCTGATGGTCGTACCGCGGACAGTGTGTGTTTCTGATGGTCGTACCGCGGACAGTGTGTGTTTCTGATGGACGTACCGCGGACAGTGCGTGTTTCTGATGGTCGTACCGCGGACAGTGTGTGTTTCTGATGGTCGTACCGCGGACAGTGTGTGTTTCTGATGGTCGTACCGCGGACAGTGTGTGTTTCTGATGGTCGTACCGCGGACAGTGTGTGTTTCTGATGGTCGTACCGCGGACAGTGCGTGTTTCTGATGGTCGTACCGCGGACAGTGCGTGTTTCTGATGGTCGTACCGCGGACAGTGCGTGTTTCTCATGGTCGTACCGCGGACAGTGTGTGTTTCTGATGGTCGTACCGCGGACAGTGTGTGTTTCTGATGGTCGTACCGCGGACAGTGTGTGTTTCTGATGGTCGTACCGCGGACAGTGTGTGTTTCTGATGGTCGTACCGCGGACAGTGTGTGTTTCTGATGGTCGTACCGCGGACAGTGTGTGTTTCTGATGGTCGTACCGCGGACAGTGTGTGTTTCTGATGGTCGTACCGCGGACAGTGTGTGTTTCTGATGGTCGTACCGCGGACAGTGCGTGTTTCTGATGGTCGTACCGCGGACAGTGTGTGTTTCTGATGGTCGTACCGCGGACAGTGTGTGTTTCTGATGGTCGTACCGCGGACAGTTTGTGTTTCTGTACACAGACCAAACATCTAGTAACTCGTTTTTCACTGTTTACAAACAGAGAAACTTGCAATGTTCTGAAATAAATTGACGCAATCTCCCTTACGAGTTTGGGGGGGGGGGGGGGTCAGCATGTGTGTGTGTGTGTGTGTGTGTGTGTGGACGGTTGTCATATCACGCTGTCACTGTCCAGGTGTGGAAGTGATGTGCTGATATAGATACAATCAAACCTGTGTAAGGCGGTCACCCAAGGGACTGGGTCAAACTGACCACCTTAGACAGGGTGACCGGGTTATCCAGGGTGTCATGTCAACAGCTAGTGTGTCAGGGGATCCTCTGGGGTGACCAGGTTAGACAGTGGTTTGGCTTATACAGGTGACCGCCTTGGCAGGTTCGACTGTACCACAAAAACACGCTCAGACCCGGCGATCACATTATGTATCTCTCGTTGACATCAGAAGGTGTAGCTTTCCTTTCATCGTGTTATCAAAACTGTATCAGACAAACACATGAAACAACTTCGCGTAAAAGCCAGTTTTTGTCAGATTTTTAGCCTCACGTATCTCTCAGCCTTTATGGTGGTACCAAACAAGGCAGCCGGTTAGGCACCTGCACAGAGACAGCTTCTCACAGCTTGGCACTGACCCAACAAAATCGTTTACAGGTCACTGTCAGGGTTGCAACACGGTCAACCGGCGCGGGGAAGGAGAATTTGAATTGTCATCATTTCGTAGAACCTGTAGGCAGCACTGTCTCGCATCAAGAGCTCTACTAATAATTAAGAAAGACCATATCGGGCGTACTCATCAGCGAAACCGGAACAGGGTGCTCCCCGGTCACCCGCTGTGCTATAGGGACTCTCCTAAATCTAAGTCCAGACAAACCTAAATCGATTGGCGGGCCGAGCTGTGAGCTGTTTCCGCAAGCGTAACGCAGTGGGCGAAGGACACAAATACACACATTGCCTCAAAATGCCTATATTGCGATGGTGACTTGATGGCTCGGGGGTATATTTCAGAAAGTGCTGGGTGCGTTAGGACAAACCCGGTGTAGCAGTCCAGATTATACCCCGCCTGGAGTATACCCCCGTATACACTGGCCTAGCTCAGACTATACCCCCATAGAAACTGGCCTAGCCCAGACTATCCCCCCGTATAAACGGGCCTAGCCCAGACTATCCCCCCGTATAAACTGGCCTAGCCCAGACTATACCCCGGGGTGTACTCTGACCTAGGCCCGTTTAACCCTCTCCTGCCCACTCTAACCCCCCTACAACGGACGACCAGAAAGAGAAAGAGTAACGTCTTTGAATGTTGCACGCGTTTTGCCACTCGATGGTCAATGTCGGCGTGTGGCACACGTGAGCGGTTCCGCTATAGTTTTCTTGTTTCCTTCCTGTTACTTTATTTTCTTAAATCTGTTGTAATTGTCCTGATGCACCCAGAGAGAGAGAGAGAGAGAGAGAGAGAGAGAGAGAGAGAGATGAAGGGAGAGAGAGTGTCTTAATGTGCCCGCTCTGCAGGGAAATTCTGGAAACTTGCAATGCTTGTATCTCACAAAGTACAAGACAAATCAAACCGCTTCATTTTGAAAAGAGCAAAGAGCAAAGTGGATTTTCCTCAGTGTCACATATTAAATGTACTTTAAAATAGAACAAGGCCCAAATTAACAACAGCCAGGGTTTCTCTTGGTGTGATGATAACAGTACTTGACTGTCAAACGCTCAAAACCACATCGAAGTGGTCGCTTCTGTTTTCAATGTAGAAGCAAACTTCGCTTGTCTCCTTTAGTGAAAACGTTGCGGGATATCGCATCCAACGCATATTGGTGCCCACCTTGGTATAGATGTAAATGTCATATGCAAGAAAGTTTGGCCGGCCGTGTACAAACACTTTAGTGAACTCTGTTCACAGGTGGGTATATTCCGGGCAGGAGGGGGTGAATCCGGCCTGGGATGATCTATACCCAGGGGGTTGAACCGGCCTAGGCTACTTTATACCCGAGGGTATAAAGTAGCCAGGGGTATGCTCCGGCCTGTTACACCGGCACAAACCACTTTAAATGTCCACGACATCAGCACCGGTGTTTTAAACCATCAGGATACTGACATCGCGATTTGGACTGGGGGCAGGATGGAAGATGTGTGGCTGCTGGATATTTACAGGCTTTGTACCTCCTGATCACTATGATTTCTGAGAGTGGAATTGAATAGAGAATGGAAAAATATAGTGTTTATTAGGGGGAAAGCGGGAGGCGATGGTATGATAAGCCGAGGAAATGTGCGACGTGAGTGAAAAACATCGCGATTTGCAAGGGGGCAGGGTGGAAGAGGTGTGGTTGCTGAGTATTTACAGGCTTTGTGCCTCCTAATCACTATGATTTCTGAGAGTGAGCTTCAATAAAGAATGGAAAAATATAGTATTTATTAGGGAGAAACCGGGAACCGATGGTTAATAGGCCGAAGATGAGTGCGACGTGAGTGAAAAACGTCGCGATTTGGAATGGGGGCAGGGTGTGTGGCTGCTGAGTATTTACAGGCTTTGTGCCTCCTAGTCACTATGATTTCTGAGACTGAAATTGAATAAACAATCCAAAAACATATTGTTTATTAGGGGGAAACCGGGAACCGATGGTGTAATCGGCCGAGGAATTGTGTGGAACGTGAGTGAAAAACATCGCGATTTGGACTGGGGGCAGGGTGGAAGATGTGTGGCCGCTGAGTATTTACAGGCTTTGTCCCTCCTAATCACTATGATTTCTGAGACTGAGCTTCAATAAAGAATCGAAAAATGTATTTATTAGGGGGAAACCGGGAGCCGATGGTATAATAAGCCGAGGAAGTGTGTGACGTGAGTAAAAAACATCGCGATTTGTAAGGGGGAAGGGTGGAAGAGGTGTTGCTGCTGAGTATTTATAGGCTTGGTGCCTCCTAATCACTATGATTTCTGAGACTGAAATTGAATTACAAACAAGATGGCCACCAGCCCAATATGTTGTTTCCATTCAATGACATGCTGTAGTCACAGTCGTAGTCGTTGTGTCATGTATGCAGCCCGCGCGCACACGAACGCAAGCTCTCTGACATCAAGCATGCTGACATAAAGAAAGTACTGAAAACCCTTATCGTGCCTCTATGCACTTGCAAAAACCCAAACACATGAGGTCGTGTGAGCTCGCCTAGCTGGTTGACGTCACAAACGTTTTGGCGTATGCGAGGTTCTACATGGGTGAATGAATTCTTGTAATAAAGTCGTTCCCCTTTGACAGAGTTACTTCCCGCAGACCTGACTGACAGACGATTGCTTACTGGTATCGGAGAAGAGACCCTCTCTCTCTCTCTCTCTCGCCTTAGACGAGCGCTTGCGCGCGCGCGCGCGCACGCACGCAAACACACACACACACACACACACACACACACACACACACACACACACACACACACACACACACACACACACACACACACATTATGCTTCTGAGTGTGAGTCAGTGGCAAAAACGAAACCCACTGAAATTCCCGCTTTCCACATGTCAAGTTGTAGAGATCGCGAAAAGATACTGCATTTCGATGCAAAATAATTTCTAGACCATCCCAGAACATGCTGGTGCAGTAACGTCAGTAGATTACGTCACCTTGGAAAGATTTCGAACCTTCCAGTAAGTTGAGGAATGTTCTAGATCTGACCTGTTCAGTACGTAAGCAGCCCTGCACAGCGTTCTGGGTTCTTCTTCTTTCATGAATTTGTTCTCCGTGCATATTCTGTTCATAAAGTATTGGAGTTGTATTCTGTTGTATCCCGTGTCTTCTCTGCGACTGCACGAAGATGGCGACATAGTAGAAGTAAAATACACCACGTCTCCAAACAGAGGAATTCGGAAAGAAAGTGGCGAGACACCCCCAAGAAAAAACAGCATCACGTCAATCAAACATGACGCACTTACTTTACTTTACTTTGTATTTCTTAGGGGGAAACCGGGAGCCGATGGTGTAGGCCGAGGAAGTGTGGTACGCGAGTAGCAGTTTTTGCAATCAACGGAATGTACGTTACTGTGGGTTTCGGCGCTATTTGCCCGGGCTCCGTGCGAATAGCGTGTGGCTGCTCAGTCAGGCTGCTCAGTTCAACACGGTGAAATAGTCCGCGCGCGTGACTGCGGTGAGAATAGCCGGAGAGCGTACGCTCAAAGTTTCACCGACGTACTCCGGCGAAGCTAAACGCAAAAGCTGAACAAACAACCGAACCAGCTTGGCAACTGACCAACCGACAAAATGGCAGCAAACAATACTGAACATCTACTGAAACTGACGACGGCGGCCGCGCTCACACCGCCGTCAGTCGCTGATCGGACTGAAAAAAAAAAAAAAAAAAAAACCCTAAACGACTGATCCGCCCTGACCAGGCGGCCGGACTGACGTAGGTGTCAGTCTATTGAAAACTGACGTGTAACAGCTTCAAACTATGATTCAGCAAATTGAATAAAAACAAAACGTGACTGACAAACAAACAAACAAACAAACAAACAAACAAACAAACAAACACTGACTGAAGTGCTGATCAGCAGCTTGACTCGACTGATTCACTGAGTGAGGCCCTTCATTTCCTTCTCAGTTTTTGTATCGGTTTTTCATATTCAAGTTCCTCCAGAGGTTGGAATTACTGGCTGTCATGGTCGGGGGAGCCGGGATGGCCGAATGGTAGAGCGTTGGTCTTTCAATGATCGGGTCGCGAGTTCGAATCCCGGCTGGGGCCAAATACTGTGCTGGCCTTTTTCTCGTTGCCCCGTCTTTGATATCACCCTTACATGGTGGAAAAGGACGTTAAACTCCGAAACACCCACCCAACCCACCCTGTCACGGTCGTAGGGTCCCGGACCGGCCGGCTGAGGCTTTCAGTTGTCAGTCACTGACTGAGGCAGTGTCACAGTGTTCCACAGTGCTTCAGTCACTCTGTGTGTGTGTGTGTGTGTGTGTGTGTGTGTGTGTGTGTGTGTGTGTGTGTGTGTGTGTGTGTGTGTGTGTGTGTGTGTGCCGCGGCCGGTGCCAGAGAGTCGTTGAGAGTGTGAGTGAGTGAGAGAGAGAGATTTGTTTTTCTAGTTTTTTTTTCTTGGTCACTAGCTCTGCCGGCTCAGTCTCTGTAGGTCAGGGGAGCAGGGATGGCCGAATGGCAGAGCGTTGGACTTCCAATGCTCGGGTCGCGAGTTCGAATCCCGGCTGGGGCCAAATATTTGTGCTGGCTTTTTCATCGTTGCCCCGCCTTTGATATCACCCGTATGTGTTGGAAAAGGACGTTAAATTCCCAAACACCCACCCACCCTCTGTAGGTCAACTAATCATCAGTGAGGGAGTGGCCGACGGAGGGGTCGGTTTGAACAGTGTTATTGTGCTCTTTGGCAGTCGTTGGGTGATCAGTATTACAAATTGCTGCTGTTATGCTGGTAATGACGGTTAACCACGTGCACCCCACCTAACCAGAAGCAGAGCGAATGTCTGGCACCGCGGTGCACTGAAATGTCAGGAGCAAATGAACAGAACAATCATTACTTTGTGCATGGATTGTCAAATGACGCGCACCACGGGGGGGGGGCGAGGTGGGGGGGGGGGGGCATGAAATAAGCAATTACTACCAGACCTGCAGTCAGTGAAAAAAAACTACTCGCTATCGAGTCTCTATCTATGTTTAAAAAAAAAAGTATTGAGAGAAAAGTAATAATTGAGGAATTATTATGATAATTCACGGAGATTGCTAATAAGCGTACTGATCAATGATGAATATGGCATATGACATATGTTTAAAAGCCCTAAGCAAATGAATGTGAAATGTCAGGGCCGAAGGTGTTTTGAAGGAAGTTTCGTTTTTGGTCAGCCTTTTGTCACTTTCAGTATTTGTTAACCTGGTTATCTCAGTGACACACCCGCATACCCCCACGCTCCTCGCCTCCACATACAGACACACACACACACACACACACACACACACACACACACACACACACACACACACACACACACACACACAAGCGCGCGCGCACGCACACACGCACGCACGCACACGCACGCGCATACACATACATAAAAACACAGACGCACGCTGACACACACACACACACACACACACACACACACACACACACACACACACACACATACACACACACACACACAGAGATGCGCGTGGAGTGAGTCTATGGCGATGCCGGTTTGATTTCTATATATACTGAGTACATATAGTTTCAGTTTTCAGTGCCATGGGGACATATTTATCTCAAGATTCATGTACCCCCCCCCCCCCCCCTTGGGGTTTTCAATAAACTTGACTTAGCTTGGTTATGCATACATAATTAACTGAATACATAATTTAATTTGGCAAAAATTCCAGGAATGAGGGAAGGGGTGTCGCCGGTTGACTGAATAAGCTAAACGCCTCCTCTCAGATCAGTAACATAAACAACAAGCAAAAAAAGGTGCTAATAACAGTTAATTGTTGCGAAATTGTACTAATTACCCCCGCTGACCGTGTAATAGCGCCGCCATTGACTGTGAGGGCTGACGGTGTCTGATTCACAACTACGTCTCTTGCAAAGGCTGGAAAGTGATATCAGCAGGACCGCACCAAATTACCACCATTAATCATTTTCTGATAGCTTATCAAGCAATTTTTTTCTGGTCTACATACAATTCCCAACTGCGCTAACTCATGACTCAACTCAGTGCCCTAAATGAGATTGCTCCGTTGATAGATTTCTGTCGTGCAGGCCATGGTGGTGATGTTGGTGGATTCGGTAAATACAGCTATGTAAAAAAAAAACCCCAACAGCAACAACAACAACAACAACAACAACAACAAACCAACAAGATGGCCACCAGCCCAATATGTTGTTTCCATTTAATCACCTGCTGTCGTCACGGTCGTTCTTATGTAATGCCATGTATCCTGAGACCTCTGTGGTGTTCTCTCACTCTGTTATGTGGCAAAAACAAAGCCCAGTACATCGATGAAATTCCCGCTTTCCACGTCCCCAAATAGAGAACTTCGGAAAAAGTGGCGAGACGTCTCCAGGAAACGCCAGCATCACGTCAATCAAACATGACGTCGGCAAAATGACGCTGATACTTTGCGTCAGTGCGCGTGCGTCTTTTCTTTGATGTTTGTGAGGCGTGTGGCTTGTGGAGGAAATGTGCTTGGAGTACAAAATTTCAGCTGTCGATTACGGCTGCAGTGATTTCTTTCTGATTTTTTTAATGTGTGTATATTTTTTTTTTAAAATGACACTACAGCCGGACACATTATATATAGTAAATCGATTTTGAGGTTTAAAATGGGTTCACCAATACTGTCATGAGGTACGGCTTACGTCAAAATTATAAGAGTGACCACCTCCAAAATTCACTCTGTTCAGAGTCCACATTCATGCTATCTACTTCCAAAAGATGGAGTAATTTAAATAAATATTACGCCTGTAAACGCCAAACAACCAACTTTTCTGAAAAGGGCAATAACTCAAAAATCGTCTGCGCAATCAACAGTGGATCGGGCCCTCTGTTCAAAGATCTTGATTCATGAAGACACCCCGTATTTAAAGTCAATCGGTTGAGTATTTTCGGCGATACAGGCGTCTAAACTGGGTTCACCTACGATGTAAACTGAGGTACAGTTTACATCAAAACTATCATAGCGACTACCTCCAAAATGTGCCTCTGTTCAGAGTAAGTATTCATGCCATCTACTTCCAAGAAACGGAGTGATTTAAATAAATATTACGCCTGTTAACGCGAGACAACCAACTTTTCTCAAAAGGGCGATAACTCTCAAATCACTTAAGCAATCACCAAACACTCGATTGCTCTAATAAAAGATTTTGATATATTCGGAGACCTCAAATTTGAAGCCATTCGGTTGAGTATTTTCGGAGAATCAGTTCTGGACACAAATCACACACATCCGCACAGACGGCACTCACTTCAGCGGAGAAGTGCGTTTAGGGGCACCCACTAGTAACAATGACACCGTTCTCAGAGTTACACTTGCACCATGTCTGTGCGGAGAATGCGGGCGACGTGCGTTTGTGCCACAAACAGTCGACTTTGAACGTAGACAAATCAGCCCGTCTTATAATGTTGTTTCCATTACTATACGGCCATGTGGCGGCATGTAAACACTGGACATGATGCCGCCATATGTCCAGTGTTCACATGTCGCCACATGGCCCATGTGACCGGACAAGTGAACGCATTCACGGTCATGTTAAACTCAGTCCCGTCCGTTGTGCAGTAAGAATCATCAACGTAAACATTAATAATTGCACATAATCATTTCAGGCCGTATGTGGAGGGGGTGGGGGGGGATGTCAGGGTTCACAGACTTATTCAAAGCATGGCATTTTGGTGAGAAATAATTATAATTGCTATCATAATCCCTGCTGCTAATGACTTGTATCACTTTCTGTGATAGGAGTGTTGCAGCCCACAACTTCGTAATTGTCACGATTGACACGTTCATTATGTTATAATTAAGACAATGGACCTTTCAGCGGCCACAGATATATCTCCCAATAAAATGACGCTTAATTAGGTCGAAGTGAATGTAGTTTAGTGATTGTAGCTCTAATGATTCTGTAATTATGACAGATGATCTATAAAAGTCTGGCCGGCCATCGCTGTCATGGTCAGTTACGCCGTTCCTCCAGAGACCACCAGTTTAATCTGTTGATAGTCTCGGCAAGCCGTAACCATGTGGAAGCTCCTGTCAGCTGTGGCGCTGGTAAGTGACTTGTGAATGATATGATCTATACACTGGTTTTCTGGAATTACGTTTAATGAACAGATTTGTCCTCATTTGTCAGCAATCAGCCGCTACTCTCCATGAACAGATCAAGTAGTTTGACGATTTGTCTTTTCGCTTCAGCATATTCAAACACTGATATTGCCCGGTACGCATCATCCCTGTACCGGGTCTGCGCTTCTCTTGGCGCCTGCGACGACGCCCAAATCGGGCTAACCGAGACCGAGCCGAGCTAAGTGATACCTAAGAAGGAAAAAACCAAAATACTCGGTGACAAGGAAAGTGGACAGTTGCGAACAACTTTGAGGTCCCAGTGTTATTTCACAGTGTGCACAGAAGCGATGAAAACTGTCGCATTTACCAGCACAGTCCATTTTCAACCTGTTTAGAGAGTAATGCCTGCATGAGTTGTCTCCCTGCCACAACAAGCACGCATTTTTCGAGGCAGAGCACAAAGCTGCCACGAAAAATGCATGCATGCTGCAGGTCTATCTATGCACGGGGGACTACTCATGAAGGCAATAATCTCTAAACAGACTGAAAATGTACTGTTCTGTTTTTTTTTTTTTTTTTTCTTCTTCTTTGGTATCACTTTAGCTCGGCCCTGTCTTGGGCGTCGTCGTAGGGGAAAAGCGAAGCGCGGACCCGGTACAGGGGTACGCATTCTAAATCATGAATCAGTTGAAACATCGGTTGATACGTTTCTATGTTTGGTATTAACGGTTGCACTCAAGACAAACTAAAGATTAAACAGTTGACAAAGTAGCACAAATTGTTACTGAAGAGTTTGCTAATCGCAAGTTCGTGAATGACATACTAGTGGTAAACAGATTTCGTTTTCACACAAGTATAATATTTGCAGACGTAAAATGACAATGTTGTCCATGTCTTGGTCATCAGGTTCTGGTGTGTGATGCGGCCTACTTGAAAGCCAGGTACTCAGTTCTGTGATTTTCTCGGTTATAAAGTTTGCAGAATATGTTGTAGTAATTACTTCCTAGGTTCATGGTTTAAAAAGATATTGTCGGAAATTAGCTGTTCCGATGTCCATCCAGTATTGCCGAAAATGCTGTTTATGGGTAGAAATTTGACCATGTTGTGAAACTCCGTTTGTCAGCCTAGCGTACACAAACCATCCTTTTTTTTGCGTTGATTTCAGTTTGTTGGTTTTTTCGTGTATAACGAAGTATAGAAGTAAAACGCAGTTGTCTGTGGGAATGTTCTAAACTACACTCAGTACCGTACGATACATACCTCATGATCACGCACAATGTACAGCTGTCTACATACAACCAGGACGTGCAAACAGTCGCTTTATCACCAGTATGTTTTCCATCTGTGTACCGCAGGCAAAGTGAGGCAACGCTCAATCTACGGGATGAGAGTCCATGCTCTGAGAGTGAGTTGCTGTAACACGCGGAATGTACTCCCCCCTCCCCCCCCACCCCATCCCATGCGTAAAGTGCCCAGAGTGTAAGCAGCTTGAGGCTAGAAGTACCCCGGCTATCTAAGCAGCTTCAGGACGGAAGTGCCCTTTTTAAGCAGTTTGAGGCTAGAAGTGTCCGGGGTCTAAGAAGCTTAAGGCTGGAAGTACCCCGGGTCTAAGCAGTTTGAGGCTGGAAGTATCCAGGATCTAAGCAGCTTGAGGCTGGAAGTACCCCGGGTCTAAGCAGCTTGATGCTGGAAGTGCCCCGGAACGAAAGAAGCACGGGAGTACATGTGACTTATTACAGTAGACGCGACTAGTATTACGGTAGATGTGACTTATCACAGTACATGTGACTTATTACAGTAGATGTGACTTATCACAGTACATGTGACTTATTACAGTACATGTGACTTATTACAGTACATGTGACTTATTACAGTAGACGCGACTAGTATTACGGTAGATGTGACTTATTACAGTAGATGCGACTTATTACAGTAGATGTGACTTATCACAGTACATGTGACTTATTACAGTACATGTGACTTATTACAGCCTTCCGCACTTAGCTTGTTTCCAGCGTCTTTCCAATTTTAGCTTGTGACCCAGCTACTTTCCAATTTTAGCTTTCCTGGCTACTTGCCCGCTGTTAGCTGGTGTTCCGGAAATGTAGAAGTTGTGTGTGTGTGTGTGTGTGTGTGTGTGACACAGAGTGTAAAGCCAAGCCCATGGAGATGGCCTTCGTTGTGGACGCGTCAGCCTCAATCTGGCCGCAGAACTTCACCCTGGGACTCAACTTCATCGAGGACTTTGTTGGATTCTTCGACATTGGTGAGGAGAAGGTGAGTGCCCGGATCATATAACTTTCTGCAAAATCTGTGAATTCCCAATTCGGTTCAGTTGAAGATGAAGCATCTGAGCTGGGTAAAGCCTTCTCCAAAGTCTCCACAGTATCGCCTTTTATATTTGGATTTGATGTTTAGGAATTCTCTCTGTAATGAAAACTAGAAAGGCAGAAGCCTCCATGGTTCCCATGTGACATGGGTCAAGGCCATTCAAAAGAGTATGTTTGTAAAACTCTTATCACTATCTATCATCAAGACAAGTAAGGTGTCTCTGGTGTTATTAGTTCCTGGCAATATTACAATTTTCCCTAAAACAGTTTGTATGGCCTTGACCTTGGGTCAAGGTCATTCAAATGAGATCTCACCAATGTCTATCATTATGCGGAGTTTGACGCTTGTAGTATTTGTAGTTCCTTGAGTCAAGGTCATTCAAAAAGGTATGCCTGCATAGGTCTCATTGCAGTCTATCATCTTGCCTTGTTTGGTGCCTCTACTATTTGTTTTTACGAGGAAATGCCAACGCTAAAGTTTCCCCAAAACAGCATGCATGGCCTTGACCTTGACTAAAAGTCACTGAATACAGGTATGTCAGTAAAGTTGTTGCCAATGTTTCTCATCATGCAACGTTTGACGCTTCTGGTTTTTCAAGATTCCGAGAAAATGCAAATGTAAAATTTCCAAACAGACTGCTTTAATGCCCCTGACCTTGAGTCAAGGTCATTTCAAGTGGTATGCGTGAATAGGTTTTATCACTTTCTATTAGCACGCCAGGTTTGGCGCCTCTGCTGTTTGTTGTTTCTGAGGAAAAAAAAAAACAGTGTTAAGGTTTCACAAAAATAACTTGTATGGCCTTGACCTTGACAGAAGGCCATTGAATACATGCATATCTGTAAAGTTCGTATCAATGTCTATCAGCGTGCAAAGTTGAAAGCCTCTGGTTTTTGTAGATTCCGAGAAAATGGCAATGTAAAATTTCCAAACAGAAATATGTTTTGATATGCCTTATGGCTGTGTATCAGCATGCCAAGTTTGGTTTTGCTTAGTATTACTGGGACTGAGCAGCGCATGTATAGTTTACCTTCCATTGGACAGCTTCCATCTCCAGAGGGTCATTTTCGCACTACACGATTGTATCTGGACCTGACAATGGCGAGGTCAGTGGATGTGTGGTGACAACTCCTACCACCAATTCGAGGGATTGGGTTCAAGTCCCACTTCTGACACCAGATTAGTCACCTCTCTTTTGGGCCAGTCGGTAATCGGGGGTTCTCTCCATGTGATCAGGGGTTCCATCCGGGTGATCGGGGGTTCTCTCCAGGTGATCAGGGTTCCATCCGGGTGATCGGGGGTTCTCTCCAGTGACCATGGGTTCCATCCGGGTGATCGGGGGGTTCTCTCCAGGTGATCAGAGGTTCCATCCAGGTGATCAGGGGTTCTCTCCGGGTGATCAGCGGTTCCATCCGGGTGATCGGGGGTTCTCACCGGGTGATCAGGGTTCCATCCGGGTGATCGGGGGTTCTCACCGGGTGATTGGGAGTTCCCTCCGGGTGATCAGCGGTTCTCTCCGGGTGATCGCTGAGCTACGAACGTACTGTGTTCATTTGGAGCTGGTTTGAACCTTGTGGGACGTTACTACAGGTGCGTGTGTACCCGGTGCATGTGTATCACGTGCTGTATATGTCGCTACAGGTGCGTGTGTCCCTGGTGACGTACGGGGAGGTGGTGTACACTCAGGACGCCTTCAACTTCGGCGACTACACGAACAAGGGCCAACTGTTGAAAGCCATTACCGAGATCCCCTACAGGAGCGGGCTGAGAACCAACACCAGTGGCGGCATCTGGTGAGTCGCACGTCGCTTTGGCGGCACCAGTATCATACGTAGGTCGTAGCTCGTTATCGTCATTGTCATTACAGTCATCGTCGCCATTGTGGTAGTCATCGTCGTTGTCATCATTGTCATCATCATCGTCGTCATCGGCGTCATCGTCTTCAGCGGCAGCCTCATTATTTGCATTCACGTACAGGTTTATCGTGATGTTTGCATTATTAACGGTGTTGACGAAGTGTTTGACATCATCCTGCCTGCCATCACTGATTCTTGTTGACCAGGTACATGCTGAGAGAACAGATGCCTCAGGCACGACCAGACGTTCGCCGCGTTGCTATAGTGCTCACGGACGGTAACTCTCAGGAGGCGGACCTGACGAAACAGGCGGCGCTGGATGCGCATGAAACCGAACTGGAGGTGTACGCTATCGGTGTGGGCCATGAAGTGTCGGACCAGGAACTCCACAATATCGCCAGCGACGAGAGGTAGCCATCAACACACACGCGCTTTCAATCCATTCATTTCAGTCAGTTATGTCCCATTGGTTAGGAAGTTACTGTGTGCTAAGTGGCGCCGCCAAGCATGATAAAAGCATTGATGGCAAAACTGAACACATTACTTTCAGAGCAAGGAATCGCTTCACTACAACAGCTTCTTGACCGTCTGTGTCGCATGCGTGTGTTAATAGACATAGTACGCCACATTACTCTTTGTGTTATTAAAACATTACCGGCCGTTGGGGCGTGTGTGTGTGTGTGTGTGTGTGTGTGTGTGTGTGTGTGTGTGTGTGTGTGTGTGTGTGTGTGTGCACGGTGTGTGTGTGTGTGTGTGTGTGTGTGTGTGTGTGTGTGTGTGTGTGTAGTGTATGACTTGGTAACTGTTAGTGATATATAGTTTGAATTTAAATTGATGGTGTTATCATTCTGATTATGTGTATAGTGTGTACTGAGATTCTTGGTTCTATAGAGGTTATGAATCGTTGGACGGGCAGAACATTCAAGCACAGACAAATAGTCCCGTGTAATTTACTTGTTTGCAGTCACGTGTTCGTGGTGGATAACTACCACATGCTGCAATCCATCGAGGACCGATTGGCCTACGAAGCTTGTGACGGTAAGTCACGTGATACGTTTTTCTTCTTTTAAGGTCTGGTGCCGAATTAAATCTGTAACCACGGTTACAGCAGTTGAGATGCCGTCTTGAGTGTGTAAGATCGACCACATAGTTGTTGGGTTGACCTTTTCTGACCAGAAATTAACAGATGTTTGTTGTTGTTGTTGTTTTGTTTTTTGTTTGTTTGGGGTTTGTTGCTGTTGTTGTTGGTGGTGGTGTTTGTGTGTGTGTGTGTGTGTGTGTGTGTGTGTGTGTGTGTGTGTGTGTGTGTGTGTGTGTGTTTGGGGGGGGGGGATATTGTTGGATTTTGTGAAAATAAATGTGTACCTACTTCTGTTTCACTCTGCTTGTGTTGTTTTGCTTTTCAGTTAAGCCAGAACCACGTAAGTTTACTAGTCAGTAACTGAGATGAGCGGCTGTTATCGTGAGTATGTGATCACTCTGTGTGTGTGTGTGTGTGTGTGTGTGTGTGTGTGTGTGTGTGTGTGTGCGCCGCATGCTCACTTGATGAGGGTTCTATTGACCCGAAACCATGGTCGTGAGAGGCTAAAATCACCAATTCATATGGCCTAGGTTGTAACGACCATTTGGTGGAGGGGGGGGGGGGAGGGAATGGGTGCCCTATGAATGGTGAAATACCCTTAGATCTGTTAGACGTTTCAGCGGTAGGATGGTAACCCCCCCCCCCCCCCCCCACCCCCCCACTTTGGCTTGTAGCCAATGTAGGGCAAAGCGGACTTGTCCAATGGCGTACAAGGCACACATCTCATAGATGGTAGCGCTCTCTCTCTCTCTCTCTCTCTCTCTCTCTCTCTCTCTCTGTGTGTGTGTGTGTGTGTGTGTGTGTGTGTGTGTGTGTGTGTGTGTGTGTGTGATCATTATGAATTATGTGTCCCTCATCCTTGTATGAGAGTCCTTCAATTTGCCCTGCGTGCCGCAGAGTGCCAGAATGACCCCGTAGATCTGGCTTTCGTCATCGACTCGTCAGTTAGTATTGGCGATGCTGACTTCGAAGTGGGCATGGAGTTCATACGCCAGTTTGTCGACGCCTTCCACATCAGTCCCGACGCCGTCAGAGTGGCCGCCATCGCCTTCGGCGAGCGTTACTTTGAAGAAGACGCTTTCAACTTCGAGTGAGTAACCATGGTAACATTCTCCATCCGTCGTGACACTCTGTATGCAACGTAATGACGAATATGCCTCCATGATAACATAGCGCGTTGGCGGTTTCAGAGAAATCTCAACTTTTGATTGGCTAATGAAGCATACAAAACACGAAATTGTGATCAAAGCCTCAGTGAAAGAATTAACAAGGAGGAACGGCCCCGTCCTACAAAGTTGTTTCTCCAAATTTCATTTTATTTTGTCTGTTTTGTTGTTATTGTTGCCGGTTCTCCCCTCTCCATGTTCTACCAATGACACTAGATCCTCTACGACCTCGACCGATTAGTCACGTGACTGGGGGTGGGGCTGGGTGGGGGGAGAGCGAGAGAGACAGAGAGAGAGAGAGAGAGTGGGTGGGTGGGTGGGTGTTTAGGAGTTTAACGTCCTTTTCCACCACGTAAGGGTGATATCAAAGACGGGGCAACGAGAGAAAGGAAAGCACAAATATTTGGCCCAAGCCGGGATTCGAACTCTCGACCCGAGCATTGAAAGTCCAACGCTCTACCATTCGGCTACCCTGGCTCCCCAGAGAGAGAGAGAGAGAGAGACGTCAGTTCCGTGAACTAAACATTTGACGTCAGCCTCAGGCAGGTCGTCATACACAGACGGAGAGATGACGTCAGTTCCGCGAACTAAACATTTTGACGTCAGCCTCTAGCACTGCGATCGTCTGAGGAAGCTTGTTTATGTCTTGTGATTTCCCTGTTGGCTTTGTGGCTTCCCCGATTGAATTAAGCTTATTTTCCACATGAAATCTGGAAGATCTAGAGGGCTGGTGAAATGTCGGAGGCAGTGACGATACTTGCTTATTTTGTCTGTGAACTAAGCGTTTGACGTCAGCTTCACACTGGTGGTATGACAGATGATGCTTGTGCATGTCTTGTAATTTCCCTGTTGCTTTTGTGACTTCCCTGGCTGAATTAATTTTTACATAAAATCTGGAAGATCTAGAGGGCTGGTGAAACATGGACTAGAATACCTTGTATTGTACTTATGAAATCGAAAATTTGGAACTCTTTTGACCGGTGCTTTTCGCAGAAACTTGAAAAAGTTATATTTATCTAAAAGTTCAGTTATTCTAATGCTAAAGCTATAATAGTGCAGTAGTTCCTGTCATATGTGCAGTTGTCACACTAGACAAAAACGCCGGGATGATAAGTAATTTGCAGTAGTCTTTTCATAGATATTTGATCTTATGTGCAAACCACCCCTACCTCGAAAATATTTTTTTTACACAAAACCAGTCAGAGCTACAGAGCTGTAGCACGAATACAGGCAGTGTGATTGGGTGAACTTCCAAAGTCTAGAAAATGAAGGAATTTGAACAACTTTTTCGAAAAAATTCGTAACACGACCGATTTTTTAAAATCGGCGATCACTCATCTGAAAATGCGGCAGGCTAAAAATCGTGAAAGGTAGGTCTGGAGAAGGTGATTTCCCATTTTATCTCAAAGTAAAAAGGCCTCCATCGAGGTGGTTTAGGAGATAGCCATCATTACATCCGTCCACACACACACACACACACACACACACACACACACACACACACACACACACACACACACACGTCTCACAACTCCCGCCAAAAAGAACGCAGCAGCATAGTGTGCACGTCAAGTGTCTATGACGCAGGTTTCGTTACGTCACTATGTGCGTGAAAGTATTATTGTGTGGAGAAACGTCACAGTCTTGTTTTGTATCACTGAAACTTGCTGCTGCGCGCAGCAAAATCTGCCCCGTCTCATAAAGTTGTTTCTATATAGAAAACAACTTAAAAAGAACAAGATGGCCACCAGCCCAATATGTTGTTTCCATTTGATCACCTGCTATCGTCACGGTCGTTCTTTTGTAATGCCATGTATCCACACACACACACACACACACACACACACACACACACACACACACACACACACTCTCTCTCTCTCTCTCTCTCTCTCTCTCGGAATGGAAACAACTGACCGGGCTGTCACACCAAATCTTGTTTTTGGAAGAGAGACGTCAAGTTGTATTCTTTTAAATCTATGACGTTTTTGCTCACTGGGATGACGCATAATACATATGGCGTAATAACTTTGATACAGTTCTTGCAATGAAAGCAGGCCCATGAAAATTGAAGTGTTGCTGCTGCGTGCGCAGTGTAAAGATCGAATTAATACCGACCCAATACGTTTAACAGACAAGTCTGCGCGGCGAACGTTTTCTAACTATGTGTTATGTCAGACATACACACGCGCGCGCGCACACACTAACACGCACGCACGCACGCGCACACGCACACACACACACAGAGACTCGCGCGAGCCGCGTTTGTGCTCCATTGAGACCTATGTGGTGTCCTCTCACTCTACTATGCTATTGAGTGAGAGTCAGTGGGAAAAACAAAGCACACTACATCAATGAAACTCCCGCTTTCCCCGTCTACACATAGAGAACGTCCAAAAAGTGGCGACACATCCCCAAGAAATGTCAGTATCACGTCAATCAAACATGACGTCGGAAAAATGACGCTGATACTGCCTTTTGCGTCAGTGCGCGCGTGCCTTTTCTGCGATGGATCTGACCTGTTCAGTACGTAAGCAGCCCTGCACAGCGTTCTGGGTTCTTCTTCTTTCATGAATTTGTTCTCCGTGCATATTCTGTTCATAAAGTATTGGAGTTGTATTCTGTTATATCCCGTGTCTTCTCTGCGATTGCACGAAGATGGCGACATAGTAGAAGTAAAATACACCACGTCTCAAAACAGAGGAATTCGGAAAGAAAGTGGCGAGACACCCCCAAGAAAAAACAGCATCACGTCAATCAAACATGACGCACTTACTTTACGTCAGTGCGCGTGCGTCTCTTCTTCGATGTTTGTGAGGCGTGTGGCTTGTAGAGGAAATGTGCTGTGAGTACAAATTTTCAAGTCAACTGACGATAACGGCTGCAGTGAATTTTTCTAATTTTTTTTGTATATTTTTTATGGCACCCCAGGCTCATTATCTATGTATAGTAGGAGCGATTTTGAGATCTAAAGTGTGTTCACCAGCACTTTCATCAGGTACGGCTTACGCCAAAAGTATAAAAGCGACAACCTCCAAAATTCACTTAGTTGAGAGTCCGTATTCATGCTATCTATGTCCAAAAAAATGGAATGGTTTAGGTAAATATTACGCCTTTAAACGCCAGAAAGACACTTTTTCTGAAAAGGGCGATAACTCGCAAATCATGTGTGCAATCGTACCTGGATCGGGCCTTCTATTCAACAATCTTGATTCATTTAGAAACCCCAAATGTGAAATCGATCGGTTCAGTATTTTCGGAGAAATAGGCATCTGAACTGGGTTCACATGCAATGTCAACTCAGGCTCGGTTTACATGAAAACTATAAGAGCGACCATTTTCTAGTAGTGACTCTGTTCAGAGTCCGTATTCAAGCTATCTACTGCCAAAAAATTGAGTGATTTAAATAAATATTACGCCTGTACACAAAAGACAACCAACTTGTCTCAAAAGGGCGATAACTCCCAAATCACTTAAGCAATCATCACACGCTTGAATCGTCTAATGTAACATTTTGATATATTTGGATACCCCAAATTTGAAGCCATTCGGTTGAGTATTTTCGAAGAAACGGGCCTGGACACAATTCACACACACACAGCCGCACGCACACACGCACACACGCACACACATCCGCACAGACGGCACTCACTGAGGAGGAGAAGTGCGTTCGGAACACCATACGCGTCAGCATCGATGACGCAAGTTTTCTTACGTCATTGTCAGAGTTACACTTGCAAAATCGTCTCTGCGGGAGATCGGCAGTGACGTGCGTTTGTACCACAGATGCTTGCCTATGAACGTGGAAATTTTAGCCCGTCCTATTATGTTGTTTCCATTACTATGGAAACAACATAAAAAGCCCTCACAAAAAAGTTGAGACTTATTGCAGAACTTCCAGTAGGCTGCAAGATCACTTGAACAATAACCTTACGAGACGTAATAGTCTGTTGTGTTCCGTTGTTGTTGATGATACAATGCAATGTATAATGACGCGTTTGTATAACGTCATCAACAGCACACTGACAAGAATGGTAATGTTTGTATGACGTCGTCAGCACGCTGAATGACGTGATTTGTACTGCCACCCTGAAACGAGTGCGAATGACGTGTTGGTATGATGTCATCAGTGAGTACGACAACAAGAATGACGTGATGAGTGCCCTGCAGAACATCCCCTGGCGTCACGGGTCGGCCACCAACACGAGTGAGGGTCTGAAGTACATGAGGGAGTACCTGATGCCAGCCGCTCGTCCCAACGCCGCGCATGTCTGTATCACTCTGACCGACGGACAGTCACAAGAACCAGAGGTAGAAGATCCAATCCAATCCAATCCAACCCAACTCAACCCACCCAAACAGCCCAGCTTAGCCCAGCCCAGCCCAGCCCAGCTTAGCCCAGCCCAGCCCAGCCCAGCCCAGCCCAGCCCAGCGCAGCCCAGCTCAACCCAATCCAATCCAATCCAATCCAATCCAATCCCGTCCAGTCCAAACCACTGAAATACGAGTACAATTCAATTCACATCAGTCCAATCCAGTCCAATCCAGTCCAATCTAATTAAAATTCAATGCAGTCCGATCCAGTTCAATGCAGTCCAGTCCAATATTGTCAAGTCCAATCCAGTGTGCAGTCCAGTCCCATCCAATCAGTCCGATGCCCACGTTATTAAGCGTTGATGTACTACATCATACATCATACATCACACAGCATGGCATGGGAAACGTACATGCTCGTTGCGCTTGGAAATACATGATACATACGGGGGGGGGGGGGGGGGGTCCGTGGTCGTGCAGTTTTTGCAGTTGGAGATACCGCCCGGAACGTCGTATTTTCATCTTCATAAGGTGGGGGTGGGGGGGAGCTAGAGAGGGGAGGTGGCGTTTAACTTTTAGCGCGCAAAACATGCTGATCACATGACCACCATGAATCACTGTCAACTGTAGGGGGGGGGGGGGGGGGGGGCGCCGGGGTGGTCGAATGGTAGAGCGTTGGACTTCTAATGCTCGGGTCGTGAGTTCGATCCCGGCTGGGGCCAAATATTTGTGCTGGCTTTTTCATCGTTGCCCCGTCTTTGATATCACCCTATGTGGTGGAAAAGGACGTTAAACCCCTAAACACCCACCCACCCACCCTTGTCAACTGTAGGGTGTGTGTATTCATTATTATGGCCGTGCAGGAATAATTATTAGCTTCTTTGACAAACGTTTTCGTGGTGTGACCATGACAGAGAACCAAGGCGGAGGCGGAGAATGCTCGTGCTGATCACATCGTCACGTTTGCTGTGGGTGTTGGGAGGATCGGGGAGGAGCTTGACGAGATGGAACTGAACAACATTGCCGGGGATCCGAGCCGCGTGTTGCGGGCAGATACTTACGCTCAGCTCAACCTGCTCAAGAAGAAACTCACAGACCTCGCTTGTACCGGCAGTAAGTACTGGTCACTGGCCACTGGTCACTGAACACTGTTCACTGTTCGCATTCACATCGTTTTCTTTTTCTTCCGCTTTACAGTTGGGCTAGAGGAAGGTGGGTGGGTGAGTGTTTGGGAGTTTGTGGGTTAATGGAAGGTGGGTGGCTGTTTGGGAGTTTGTGGGCTGGAGGAGGTGTGTGGGTGGGTGTTTGGGAGTTTGTGGGCTGGAGGAGGTGTGTGGGTGGGTGTTTGGGAGTTTGTGGGCTGGAGGAGGTGTGTGGGTGGGTGTTTGGGAGTTTGCAGGCTCGAGGAAGGTGAGTGGCTGGGTGGGTGTTTGGGAGTTTGGGGTTAATGTAAGGTGGGTGGGTGATTGGGAGTTTGTGGGCTCGAGGAACCTGGGTGGCCGAGTGGGTGTTTGGGAGTTTGTGGGTTGGGGGAAGGTGGGGGTTTGGGCGCTTGTGGGCTCGAGGGCGGCGGTTGGTTGGTTGGAACCTGGGTGGCCGAGTGGGTGTTGGGGAGTTTGTGGGTTTGGGGAATGTGGGTGTCTGGGCGTTTGTGGGCTCGACGGCAGTGGGTCGATGGGTGTTTAGGAGTTTGTGGGTAGAGGAAGGTTGGTGGGTGTTTGGGAGTTTGTGGGCTAGAGGAAGGTGGGTGGGTGGGTGTTTGGGTGGTTATAGACTCGAGAGGATGGATGGATGGGTGGGAAGTTGACTATGACGAGGGTTGACCGCAGCCAAATCTCTCCCGGAAGGACTCACGCGAAGGAGTCGAAGTGGTACGTAGTGGTAGCTTATTCCAGGTCCTCAGCGTTCTTGGGAAAAGGAGTTGTACAAAACTAGAACTTGGAAACGAAATCACCATATCATATACAAAGCATTTACAAACAATAAATTCCTTTGACTTTGGGCGTGTGGCGTGCTCCAGGTAATGTCTTGGTTAGCCTGGCGTACGCCCGTAGGCTGGATGGTAAAAGTGGTATCTAAACTCTTTGTTTTCAATTTCTTCAGTTTGCTATGCTTCGGAACCGTGATGGGTTTCCCAGCCATTCACTGAAAATGTAATTACTGTTTCCCCAGTTACTGAGGCCCTTCAGTCGATGTCGGAGAGAATCGAGATGAAACAGTAGCCGTCATCTTGCCAGCATGGCACAGAACCTGACCCTCCATTGGGCAACCGGCCGTATCCGTGGCTGTGATTGGTCGACTCATATATCAACAATACTGTACCCCACACCTGATCACCGATCTAAGTTCCCCCCCCCCCTCTACTCCCCCCCAACACACACACACACACACACACACACACACACACAACCACACACACACACACACACACGAGGGTTGCAAACCCCAAACATGCCATGGGAAGAGGCATTAATTTGACTGATATGTTTACGGAGAAAACCCACATTGTGTTCGTTGGCAATGTTTCTTTGATATACATGTATATA
This sequence comes from Batillaria attramentaria, assembly GCA_018292915.2. Classification (NCBI taxonomy): domain Eukaryota; kingdom Metazoa; phylum Mollusca; class Gastropoda; family Batillariidae; genus Batillaria; species Batillaria attramentaria. The sequence continues at coordinate 519,551 of JACVVK020000439.1, forward strand.
TTATGAATAAAGAATTTTCTTGCAGATATGAAAGTGTGTGTGTGTGTGTGTGTGTGTGTGTGTGTGTGTGTGTGTGTGTGTGTGTGTGTGTGTGTGTGTGTAACAGCGTGTTTATCCATGTCATGGTGCTTGTCCTATTATAATAGTATATTTAACGAGAACGGCAAACAAACAAACAAACCAGGTATTTACATAGATCTCAGGAAAAAAGCAGACAAAACCTCCAGAAGCAACAACAACAAAACAAACAAAATAACGGCACACATAAACGGAAACAAGAAAAAATATGACGAGCAAAGAAAGCAACTGGGCAGTATATGCCAACCTAAAAAACAAAAACAACAACAACAACCCACCAAATAGCGGTTATGGTTTATACATGTATTAAGACAGACAGTAGATACTGTCAGTATCAACATCTTAAGGCAGACATTTTGTTGTACAGAAATTTGCCGACATCTGAAAACTACTAGCCGGATCCCCGTAGTTCCGATTTTAACAGAATAATTTTCTCCAACGGTTATTCGTGTGTGTGTGTGTGTGTGTGTGTGTGTGTGTGTGTGTGTGTGTTCTTTTAGCTATTTTAGTGCTTTTTATCTATCTAGTAGTTTTTAGTTTCTTTTAGTTATTTTACCTCTGTAAGCGTTTAGAGCTCATAGAGAATAAGCCCAAATAAATATTCGTTATCATTATTATTATTATTATTATGGTTTCACACTATAATTTTTCATACTAGAAATACCCCCCCCCCCCCTCCCCAATAAACAAACAAGCAAATCAGCTGAAACTAAACCATCACCAAATACCGAAAGCTCACAAAACCACTTCTTTCATAATAATAATGATACTGTGGGTTTCGGCGCTATTTGCCCGGGCTCCGTGCGAATAGCGTGTGGCTGCTCAGTTCAACACGGTGAAATAGTCCGCGCGCGTGACTGCGGTGAGAATAGCCGGGGAGCGTATGCTCAAAGTTTCACCGACGTACTCCGGCGAAGCTAAGCGCAAAAGCTGAACAAACAACCGAACCAGCTTGGCAACTGACCAACCGGCAAATGGCAGCCGGCCACAAACAAACTGCAAACTGAACATCTACTGAAACTGACGACGGCGGCCGCGCTCACACCGCCGTCAGTCGCTGATCGGACTGAAAAAAAAAAAAAACCAAAAAAAAAACCTAACGACTGATCCGCCCTGACATGGCGGCCGGACTGACGTAGGTGACAGTCTATTGAAAACTGACGTGTAACAGCTTCAAACTATGATTCAGCAAATTGAATAAAAACAAAACGTGACTGACAAACAAACAAACAAACAAACAAACACTGACTGAAGTGCTGATCAGCAGCTTGACTCGACTGATTCACTGAGTGAGGCCCTTCATTTCCTTCTCAGTTTTTGTATCGGTTTTTCATATTCAAGTTCCTCCAGAGGTTGGAATTACTGGCTGTCACGGTCGGGGGAGCCGGGGTGGCCCAATGGTAGAGAGTCGGGCTAACCGGCTTTCAATGCTCGGGTCGCGAGTTCGAATCCCGGCTGGGGCCAAATATTGTGCTGGCCTTTTTCTCGTTGCCTCGTTTTTTGATATCACCCTTACATGGTGGAAAAGGACGTTAAACTCCTAAACACCCACCCAACCCACCCTGTCACGGTCGTAGGGTCCTGGACCGGCCGGCTGAGGCTTTCAGTTGTCAGTCACTGACTGAGGCAGTGTCACAGTGTTCCACAGTGCTTCAGTCACTGTGTGTGTGTGTGTGTGTGTGTGTGTGTGTGCCGCGGCCGGTGCCAGAGAGTCGTTGAGAGTGTGAGTGAGTGAGAGAGAGAGAGATTTGTTTTTCTCGCGGTCCCCGTGGCTGTCGGGGCGGTGTGATCACTAGCTCTGCCGGCTCAGTCTCTGTAGGTCAGGGGAGCCGGGATGGCCGAATGGCAGAGCGTTGGACTTCCAATGCTCGGGTCGCGAGTTCGAATCCCGGCTGGGGCCAAATATTTGTGCTGGCTTTTTCATCGTTGCCCCGCCTTTGATATCACCCGTATGTGTTGGAAAAGGACGTTAAATTCCCAAACACCCACCCACCCTCTGTAGGTCAACTAATCATCAGTGAGTGAGTGGCCGACGGAGGGGTCGGTTTGACCAGTGTTATTACCGTAAAAAGCATTGTGCTCTTTGGCAGTCGTTGGGTGATCAGTATTACAAATTGCTGCTGTTATGCTGGTAATGACGGTTAACCACGTGCATCCCACCTAACCTGAAGCAGAGCGAATGTCTGGCACCGCGGTTCACTGAAATGTCAGGAGCAAAAGAACAGAACAATCATTACTTTGTGCATGGATTGTCAAATGACGCCCACCACGGGGTAAGGGGGGGGGGGGCGAGGTGGGGGGGGGGGGGCGAGGTGGGGGGGGGGGCATGAAATAAGCAATTACTACCAAACCTGCAGTCAGTGAAAAAAAACTACTCGCTATCGAGTCTCTATCTATGTTTAAAAAAAAAAGTATTGAGAGAAAAGTAATAATTGAGGAATTATTATGATAATTCACGGAGATTGCTAATAAGCGTACTGATCAATGATGAATATGGCATATGACATATGTTTAAAAGCCCTAAGCAAATTAATGTGAAATGTCAGGGCCGAAGTTGTTTGAAAGAAGGAAGTTTCGTTTTTGGTCAGCCTTTTGTCACTTTCAGTATTTGTTAACCTGGTTATCTCAGTGACACACCCGCATACCCCCACGCTCCTCGCCTCCACACACACACACACACACACACACACACACACACACAAGCGCGCGCGCACGCACACACGCACGCACGCACACAGTGCAATCGCACGCACGCACACGCACGCGCATACACACACATAAAAACACAGACACAGACACACACACACACACACACACACACACACACACACACACACACACACGTTGTTTCCATAGTAATGGAAACAACATCATAGGACAGGCTAAATTTTCCACGTTCATGGGCAAGCATCTGTGGTACAAACGCACGTCACTGCCGATCTCCTGCAGAGACGATTATGCAAGTGTAACTCTGACAATGACGTAAGAAAACGTGCGTCATCGATGCTGGCATGCATGGTGCGCCGAACGCGCTTCTCCTCAGCGAGTGCCGTCTGTGTGGATGGATGTGTGTGTGTGTGTGTGAATTGTGTCCGGGCCTGTTTCTTCGAAAATACTTAACCGAATGGCTTCAAATTTGGGGTATCCAAATATATCAAAATGCTACATTAGAGGAAGCAAGCGTGTGATGATTGCTTAAGTGATTTGGAAGTTATCGCCCTTTTGAGACAAGTTGGTTGTCTTTCGTTTACAGGCGTAATATTTATTCAAATCACTCAATTTTTTGGCAGTAGATAGCTTGAATACGGACTCTGAACACAGTCACTACTAGAAAATGGTCGCTCTTATAGTTTTCATGTAAACCGAGCCTGAGTTGACATTGCATGTGAACCCAGTTCAGATGCCTATTTCTCCGAAAATACTGAACCGATCGATTTCAAATTTGGGGTTTCTCAATGAAGCAAGATTGTTGAATAGAAGGCTCGATCCAGGTACGATTGCACACATGATTTGCGAGTTATCGCCCTTTTCAGAAAAAGTGGCTTTCTGGCGTTTAAAGGCGTAATATTTACCTAAACCACTCCATTTTTTGAACATAGACAGCATGAATACGGACTCTCAACTAAGTGAAGTTTGGAGGTTGTCGCTTTTATACTTTTGGCGTAAGCCGTACCTGATGAAAGTGCTGGTGAACACACTTTAGATCTCAAAATCGCTCCTACTATACATAGATAATGAGCCTGGGGAGCCCCCCCAAAAAAAATAAAAAAAAAAAATAAAAAAAATTCACTGCAGCCGTTATCGTCAGTTGACTCGAAAATTTGTACTCACAGCACATTAATTTTCCTCTACAAGCCACACGCCTCACAAACATCGAAGAAGAGACGCACGCGCACTGACGTAAAGTAAGTGCGTCATGTTTGATTGACGTGATGCTGTTTTTTTCTTAGGGGTGTCTCGCCACTTTCTTTCCGAATTCCTCTGTTTGGAGACGTGGTGTATTTTACTTCTACTATGTCGCCATCTTCGTGCAATCGCAGAGAAGACATGGGATATAACAGAATACAACTCCAATACTTTATGAACAGAATATGCACGGAGAACAAATTCATGAAAGAAGAAGAACCCAGAACGCTGTGCAGGGCTGCTTACGTACTGAACAGGTCAGATCTAGAACATTCCTCAACTTACTGGTAGGTTCGAAATCTTTCCAAGGTAATCTACTGACGTTACTGCACCAGCATGTTCTGGGATGGTCTAGAAATTATTTTGCATCGAAATGCAGTATTTTCGCGATCTCTACAACTTGACATGTGGAAAGCGGGAATTTCAGTGGGTTTCGTTTTTGCCACTGACTCACACTCAGAAGCATAATGTGTGTGTGTGTGTGTGTGTGTGTGTGTGTGTGTGGGTGGGTGCGTGCGCGCGCAAGCGCGCGTCTAAGGCGAGAGAGAGAGAGAGGGTCTCTTCTCCGATACCAGTAAGCAGTCAGGTCTGCGGGAAGTAACTCTGTCAAAGGGGAACGACTTTATTACAAGAATTTATTCACCCATGTAGAACCTTGCATACGCCAAAAAGTTTGTGACGTCAACCAGCTAGGCGAGCTCACACGACCTCATATGTTTGGGTTTTGCAAGTGCATAGAGGCACGATAAGGGTTTTCAGTACTGTACTTTCTCTATGTCAGCGTGCTTGATGTCAGAGAGCTTGCGTTCCGGCGTGTGCGCGCGGGCTGCATACATGACACAACGACTACGATGACTACAGCAGGTCATTGAATGGAAACAACATATTGGGCTGGTGGTAATCTTGTTTCGATGTTTGTGAGGCGTGTGGCTTGTGGAGGAAATGTGCTGTGAGTACACAATTTCAACTGTCGATTACGGCTGCAGTGATTTTGTTTCTGATTTTTTTTTATGTGTGTGTGTATAATTTTTTTATGACACTACAGCCGGACACATTATATATAGTATATCGATTTTGAGATCTAAAATGGGTTCACCAATACTATCATCAGGTACGGCTTTCGTCAAAATTATAAGAGCGACCACCTCCAAAATTCACTCTGTTCAGAGTCCACATTCATGCTATCTATTTCCAAAAGATGGAGTGATTTAAATAGATATTACGTCTGTAAACGTCAAACAACCAACGTTTCTGAAAAGGGCAACAACTCAAAAATCGTCTGCGTAATCAACACTGGATGGGGCCCTCTGTTCAAAGATCTTGATTCATGAAGACACCCCGCCATATTTAAAGTCAATCGGTTGAGTATTTTCGGCGATACAGGCGTCTAAACTGGGTTCACCTACGATGTAAACTGAGGTACAGTTTACATCAAAACTATAATAGCGTCTACCTCCAAAATGTGCCTCTGTTCAGAGTAAGTATTCATGCCATCTACTTCCAAGAAACGGAGTGATTTAAATAAATACCCCTGTTAACGCGAGGCAACCAACTTTTCTCAAAAGGGCGATAACTCTCAAATCACTTAAGCAATCACCAAACACTCGATTGCTCTAATAAAAGATTTTGATATATTCGGAGACCTCAAATTTGAAGCCATTCGGTTGAGTATTTTCGGAGAAACAGGTCTGGACACAAATCACACACATACACACACCCGCACAGACGGCACTCACTTCAGCGGAGAAGTGCGTTTAGGGGCACCCACTAGTAACAATGACACCGTTCTCAGAGTTACACTTGCACCATGTCTGTGCGGAGAATGCGGGCGACGTGCGTTTGTGCCACAAACAGTCGACTTTGAACGTAGACAAATCAGCCCGTCTTATAATGTTGTTTCCATTACTATACGGCCATGTGGCGGCATGTAAACACTGGACATGATGCCGCCATATGTCCAGTGTTCACATGTCGCCACATGGCCCATGTGACCGGACAAGTGAACGCATTCACGGTCATGTTAAACTCAGTCCCGTCCGTTGTGCAGTAAGAATCATCAACGTAAACATTAATAATTGCACATAATCATTTCAGGCCGTATCAGTGTGAAGGGGGTTGTACCCCCCCCCCCCCGCCCTCTCTCTCACTCGCTGCATGATTATACGTCTTTAGTAGAGAACGAAATTCTCTCAATCTGTCTCACTCAGTATAAAACAGCCGGGAACTGTGTTGTGAACTATGTATCTGGTATTATGACTCAAAACTTTCTCTCTCTTCCAATGTCTCCCCAAGACAATTACGTCTTTCTCCCCCCCCCCACCCCCCTCTCTCTCTCTATCTCTCTCTCTGTGCGATACGATTCCGTGAGTTGTCAAATGAAATCTCCCTCTCCCTCCCTCTCTCTCTTTGAATAATTATATGGTTTTACTCGTCAAAAATTATTCTCTCTGTCTGTTTCACTGAGCAAAAAACATGGTCAAGATACTCAAGGCCCCCCCCCCCCCCCCCCCGGCTCAGTGAAAGAATTCATTAAAGAGACAGGTTTTTAAAGCAGAGCGGAAGGCCGAGTCAGTACTTGCTGAGCGGACAGATAAAGGAAGAGAATTCCAAATAGTCCGTGCTGCAGAAAAGAAAGACCTTTCTCCAAAGGTTTTAGTGAAGACACGTGGTTTGCAGAGTGTGAGAGTGTCCGATGATGAGCGAAGTGTCCTTGTTGGTACGTAGACGTTAACTAACTCAGAGAGATAAGAAGGTCCTGACTGACTAATGACACGGTAGCACATGCAAGCAATCTTAATGCGAGCCCCTGGTGAGCCAGTGCAAAGTGCGGAGGTGTGGGGTGATGTGATCTCTTCGCGGAACTCTCAGAACTAGGCGTGCCGCATTATTTTGTAACCTTTGGAGTCACTGTAAGAGATCCTTCGGGCTGTTTACAAGGAGACCATTACAGTAATCCAAGCGTGAAAGCACAAAAGCTGACACAAGAGTCTTTGTAGCCTAAACTGAGAGGAAATGACGAATAGAGCTAATACGACGGAGCTCAAAGTTCACAGTAGGGATGATGTTCACTACATGGGCATGCATAGTCAAGTGTGAGTCAAGAACAACACCAAGATTCTTAGCTTATTTGGCAAATGGAACAGTAGCATCACTGACAACAAGAGTATCAGGTAATGGACCAGCGGACTTAGCTAAGGCATATAACTGATATCCATAGCCGAAAGCTGTTTATTAATGCACACATAACCTCTCATGTTAATTATGCCTCCACTGTTTGGGATGGGTGTTTTGGTTTTGTTTTGTTTTGTTTGTTTTGTTGTTTTTTGGTCGTTAGTGTTAGTGACATGATATGTTCTTAAAAGAGTCTAGCACAGCCCAGAACAGACCCCCCTCCCCTCCTCCCACGACCATTGTGAGTACACATAGAGCTCCCCCACCTCCCCGTCACTCTGCCATCGCAGTAACGTCACACTTTATGCCTTTCCTTCGCAAGTCCGCTTATAGACAGATTCAAGAGTCACCATTTTCAGCAGTGTGGGAATCACGGGGAAGCCGTTGTATGCACGTCATTCGTGACGAATTGCATACCGGTGTGGGCATGGCGCCACCATCTTGTTGATACAAACATCTAAACTTACGAAAAACAGGGCTGCAAAACTGGCAAAGCACGTGGGTTTGAAAGATGTCGGTTTGCCAGTTATGCTGCTTTTCGTAAGTTTAGATGTTCGTATCAACAAGATGGCGGCACGATCATTACGTAATAGGGGTAATCATCGAATTTTGTTCAATATCCCGGGGAGTTGTGCAGAAAGTGAAGATTAGAGTGTAGCAAGATATGTAGATTTGGACAGCGGTTTTCCTGATACCATCGGACATGCAGAAGAGTTGGAAGAAAATAACTCTGATGATGGGAACGAGAAGGTGATCAATCAACGCTAATCGAGTGCCAGTGGGAGGTGGCAGATGTGTACTGTGTGGGGAGGCCAGGAAAGTCGGAGAGGAGTGAGTAGAGGCAGTACTGGGAGGCAACGGAGTGAAACTAGAGGGAGTGCTGCGTTAGATCTGAATCTCACGGCTGTTTGGATAAACATATACACAGACAGTAACCAGTCTACGAAGGTGAGAATGGTCCTGCTGTGTTTCCCCCTGCTGATTGTATCATGATAGACTTTTAGGATATTCTTTTCCCTGGACTTTGTCATGTTGTTGCAGAGCACTGAACAAACCTGTATGCTAGACAGAGGTGTGTGCATTGGTGCAGCAGGAAGGGTGGAGGGGTGGGGGGCCCGAAAAGCAGGGCACACTGTGCATTTTGCTGTGTCGCATGTGCTCAGTGGTCTGTACATAGGTGTTTCAAGTATGACCTCAGGCAATATAGAGATATATCTCATGAAAGACATCATCAGCAGTAAATGCAGTAAGCCTGCAGCACAGCTGAAGTCAGTTGCACACCAAAGTGTTCTGTGTGTGTTTGAACAGTCTGTGAAATAACATGCAAGGTCAGTACAAATGAGGACTAAACAGAAACCATGCACAGCATCACGAAATGTTTTATCTTTTGGAACTGACTCGCAGGGTAAATCTGCACACTGGTTGATGAAATGTACATAAGAAGGTTCAACTTTTACTTTCACTGCTTCAGGATGAATATTTCCATAAAACTGGCGGGCAAATATGCTTTGAAAATCAAACATGAGGCTAGAAATAGATGAATGGTGTCCCTTTGGGATACAGTTGTCTCCCCGTTTGTTTCCATTGATGATAATTTTGTGCTCATTGCATTCTGTATTCAATATCCTTTCAGATATTATACTGTTATTAATATAAAAATGAGGGGTATGTGTACAGTAAACCTAAGACTGATTGTACCCACAAACTGTCATTTTTTCAAATAGTTCTGCAAAGGAAAGGGTTATTTGTTCCACCTGAGCATTTCTATAGGCTCTTGTTTTTGCTCAGTAATTGTTGTGTTAATAAATCCGCTTTGGAAAAACAAAAATCTCTTTCCGTCTCTCTCTGACCACCTATATGGCTTTAGGTGTCAAAGAAATTCTCTGAGTAAAGCACGGTCGAAAACTATGTATCTGATTGTATAACTAAAAAAAATCCAACAATAAAAAATCAAAACATACAACAACAACAACAACAACAAAACACATTACTGTGGAATTTGACATGGACTGAAATCAGTATGTGTACTTTCATCATATTAAGTCACCAGAAAGTGTCTTTGCTTCAGGTGGCGTGGGGGGGGGGGGGGGAGGGGAAGACAGCATAACTTTCAAGCATATGCCAGTGTTACGAGCGTGGCTGTGCCTCTTGTCTATATTTTGTTTGTATGCTTTAGGATAACTAGCTGTAATGCTTTTTTGTAGCTTTGGTGAGATAGAGAAGTCGCTATGTTTAGTTTATATTCTGTTATAGTAATGTAAATCTGTTTCCCGTGATCCAGAAGTTTCTTTTGTTATCACGAGTATTCGAGAAGTGGTGACCTTGTTTTGGCTGCCCCCTTTTACCCTCGGGCGACGGTATTCACTTCGGGCCTAGGGCTGAGTCGCTCGGAAATCTCGTGCAAATCGCATGGTTCTGACCTGTTTACGATTAGAAGGTGTTATATAACGCGCCTAGGTTCGGCGGGCAGGTACTTGATTATTCTGGATTCTTCTTTAGTTTTAAAATAGCAATAAGGTGATTCACGCTTTGATTTTTGATTGGTTCTGTTATAAGAGTGGTCCAGAATTTACTAGAATGCCGTTACTGTATATAAGGCCCGGAGATGTGTGTGTGTGTGTGTGTGTGTGTGTGTGCACGAGAGAAGCTTGTATTTGCGAAGCTTGAAAGTGCTGTGTAACACCAGAGAAGTGCTGTAATAAACTCCATTCGGTTATAACTTTTCTACGCGCTCACGTGTTTTCTCACGTGAGTGAGAGACAACGTGCAGTCCACAAGAACTCGCTACGTGAGGAAGTGTTCGCCTGTATATGTCATCGAATTTCCTCGATAAGACGACGGGCTCCCCAACACATTTCCACACGTAACAGCCAGGTACACAACAGAGCCACACTTTAGGGATGGTGGAGGAGGTGGCACTTGCCACGCTCACCCAACATCTCTGTCTCTATCTGTTGTTGTCACCATTCTTCCTTGCATCTTAAAACACTGACACGCGATTTTATTGCTATCATTAGACTAGAGTATTTTATGATTAAACTAGAACGGGATTGCCTTCATGACTCAAATGTGATCTTGATCTTTAATAGAGGTTATTCCGAAAATGTATTCTTAGCAACATTCAATGCAGATAAAGCAAATGTTCTACTGGTTGTCTTATTTCCCTTTCATCCCTATTCCTGTGACCTTGACCCCTCAGGCCAAGGTTATCCACATTATGCACATGGAAGTATTTCACACACACTGCATGTGTCGTAAGCATCCTATTATGGCACGCAAATAACAAATCCCACACCCTTAGACTGCGAAAACAGTAATGTCCCACCACCAGACAACCAAAACAAAACCCCCCAACAATTCAGCGGCTGGGTGTTTGGGATTTTTCCGCCATATATGGGTGATATCAAAGATGGGGCGATGAGAAAAAGGCAAGCACAAAATATGGTCGAAGCCGGGGTTCAAACTCACGACCCGAGCATTGAAACCCCAACACTCTACCGTTCGGCTATCCCGTCCTCCTATTTACCCGAAATCAGACAGACGAAAACGGGGGATAGAAAGTGATTTCATGCATTGACCATTGGGTGGTGATCTTTTATTTGCAGGCTCTTAATATAATATCAATTTGAGTGTTACAGTGATTTTGTCTTAGTTCTTTACCTGCACCCCAAAACAGGAATTAACAACAGTAGCGGACTGTTTCACACTGCCTTAGAATATAGAGCAAACCTGTCTCTTTAAAATAATATTTTTGGAACGCTGGCCATTTTCTTATCACTTCGTTGTGGTGGGGTCGTTAAATCCCAATTAACCAACCATATATGTGAAGATCAAAATGACTTTGAAAGAGACAACTGTGCGAAAATGGTTGTCCATTAGATATGGTGGTGTGTTATTGTGGTGACTGGATTGTAATATTGTTGCACCAGATAGCGGGGGGGGGGGGGGGGGGGGTAATTGGTAGACAATGGCAATTGGATTACTTGTGGGGATAGTTTTAAGTGCTGTTGAAGGAATGTAGGAAGTGATTGTTGGGTGTCAGAAGGTGTTATGCCTGTAACAGTGGGGTGGTAGGCTTGTGATTTTTTTGTGTTTCTAGCGTCCTGCATGGGTGTCGTTAGTGGACTGCAGGTTTTGGTACATATATAGTGGGGTAGAACTGTCGTTACTGTATGTTGGTTGTTGGAGAGGAGTTTGGAGGGGGAGGGGGCTGGATGGCGTCTGTACCTTGAAGCCTGTAAAATGGCTTGTTGGTGTGCATGTGAGGTATGTGGGGCCGTTATGGATTGAATAGTGTGTGCAAGTTGGTCAGTGTACAAATGTCCTACTCTGAGGGTTCAGGCTGTAGATCGGTGGGAGTGGTGAATGTGTTCTTGGGTATAAGTGGGGTACGGTACTGAAGGTTTGTTCTGTTATTTGTGATTTGAGTTAGGAGTTACCAGCTTACACAAGTTTGACTGTAGTGTTGGTGTTAACCGTGCGATTTTACATCAAATTATGCACTTAGTGTGTATGTCTTTTAGGCGGGTTGTGTTTGTATGTGAGATAGAGTTCTGAGGAGGGAAATATAGAGGGAAAGAGTCTGTGGTGCGGAGTGGGTGGTGTTTGCGAGTTTGACTGTGGCGTGGGGTGTTGGGGGTGTGGAGGGTGGTTTGAATGCAGTAATAATGGAATGTGTGAATACCTATGAAGCTGAGACTCATAAGGAAAACAATAATAATATATTATTTTTACAGTCAAACCTGTGTACGCTGGTCACCCAAGGGACTGAGTCAAATTGACCGGCTTAGACAGATGACCAGGTTATCCAGGATGGCATGTCAACAGCTAGTATGTAACCCAATGGGTACTTAAGTGGCGCTCAGCTATTCCCCCGCCACCCTCTCTTTTTTTCACTGACCACAGACTTGTATTAAAAATAGAGACAGATTGAGCCCTTCACGTTTATTTAGCTCTGTGCCGGTAAGCCTCGCTTGCAGCAATCGGTTGACTGACTGAATCGTTTGCAGCATACTAAAGAGTGCGATGTAACTAAACTGAGGGTGGGTGGATGTTTGGGGGTTTAACGTCCTATTCCACCACATAGGGTGATGTAACTAAACTGCAACAACCCATAGACAAGTGTGTGTAAGAACAGAGAGACTCAAACACAGAATTTTGATGTGAACACAGAACATTCCAACTTTACAGCATTGGGTTTAATCGCCAGTGCGGATGACTGCTTTCTGGCTAAGTATAGTTCTCCACATAGACCATTTGGCCTTGAATGTATGTCTGTTGCAGCATATTAAAGTGTGCGATACAAATAACCTGAAATAATCCATAGGAATATGTGTGTAATAACAGATAAACCCAAACACAGAATTTTGATGTAAACACGGAACGTCCCATCATTACATACAGCATTTGGGTTTAATCGCCGGTGCAGAAAACAGTGTTTTCTTGCTCAGTATAGTCCTCTACTGAGACCATTTGACTTTGAATGCATGTGTTTTGCAGGATGTTAAAGTGAGGGATGCAAATAACCTGAAATAAACCATAGGCAAATGTGTGTAAGAACAGAAAAACCCAAACACAGAATTTTGATGTGAAGACGGAACGTCCCAACTTTACGTACAGCATTTGGGTTTAATCGCCGGTGCGGAAGGCATTGTTTTCTGGCTAAGTGTAGTTCTCCACATAGGCCATTTTGGCCTTCAGTGTATGCCTTTTGCAGCGTATTGAAGTATGCGATGCAAATAACCTGAAATAACCCATAGGCAACAGGGTGTAATAACAGATAAACCCAAACACAGAATTTTGATGTAAACACGGAACGTCCCAACTTTACATGCAGCATTTGGGTTTAATCGCCGGTGCAGAAAACAGTGTTTTATGGCTCAGTATAATCCTCTGCTGAGACCATTTGACTTTAAATGCATGTGTTTTGAAGGATATTAAAGTGTGCGATGCAAATAACCCGAAATAACCCATAGGCAAATGTGTGTGACAACAGGGAAATCAAAACACAAAATTTTGATGTGAACACGGGACGTGTGTAAAGTGTTTAAAAGTCGCACAGTCGCACAAGTGCAAAATGGGGACATTTCCAAATTTTTGCAAACAATCAATTTTTTATACGTTTTTCAGGGCGTAGAACACGATTTTGCACGTAGTGCAATGTGGGAACGTTCCATCATACACCTCGGTTCCCTCTTTGGAATTGAGATTTGTGTCTGAGTTCCATTATTACACAAATGACACGTACACACACACACACACACACACACACACACACACACACACACACACACACACTTTATTTTCCCGACGATTGTTGCTCAGTGGCAGTTGCTGATCTACAAACTGATTTACTAAAACATAAAAGAAAAAGCCCATTCTCTTTTTTTTTTTTTTTTTTTTTACTTCACAAACAGCTTCCGTACAACAGAAAAACAAGGAGGAACGGCCCCGTCCTACAAAGTTGTTTCTCCAAACTTCATTTTATTTTGTCTTTGTTGTTATTGTTGCCGGTTCTCCCCTCTCCAAGTTCTACCAGTGACACTAGATCCTCTACGACCTCGACCGATTAGCCACCTGACTGGGGGTGGGGCCGGGTGGGGGAAGAAGGGAGGGAGAGAGAGAGAGGCAGAGAGAGAGAGGGTGGGTGGGTGGGTGTTTAGGAGTTTAACGCCCTTTTCCCCCACATAAGGGTGATATCAAAGACGGGGCAACGAGAAAAAGGCCAGCACAAATATTTGGCCCCAGCGGCCAGGATTCGAACTCTCGGCCCAAGCATTGAAAGTCCAGCGCTCTACCATTCGGCCACCCTGGCTCCCCAGAGAGAGAGAGAGAGAGAGACGTCAGTTCCGTGATCTAAACATTTGACGTCAGCCTCAGGCAGGTCGTCATACAGAGAGAGAGAGAGATGACGTCAATTCCGTGAAGTAAACTTTCGACGTCAGCCTCTAGCACTGAGATCGTCTGAGGATGCTTGTTCATGTCTTGTGATTTCCCTGTTGGCTTTGTGACTTCTCCGACTGAATTATTTTTCACATGAAATCTGGAAGATCTAGAGGGCTGATGAAATGTCGGAAGCAGTGGCGATACTTGCAGATTTTGTCTGTGAACCAAACATTTGACGTCAGCCTCACGCTGCTCGTCTGACAGATGATACTTCTACATATCTTGTGATTTCCTTGTTGCTTTTGTGACTTCCGTGACTGAATTAATTTTGACATAAAATCTGGAAGATCTAGACAGCTGATGAAACGTGGACTTAAGTGCCTTGGTTTGTACTTACGAAATTGCAAAATTGGAACTTTTTTGACCGGCGCTTCTCGCAGAAACGTGAAAAATGTGTTTATCTAAAAGCTCTGCTATTCTTAATACTAAAGCTATAATAGTGCAGCAGTTCATGTCATATGTGCAGTTGGCACAAGTGACAAAAATACCGGAATGATGAGTAATTTGAAGGAGTCTTTTCATAGATATTTGGCCTTATATGCAAACCACCCCTACCTCGGAAATATTTTTCTTAGACAAAACCTGTCAGAGCTACAGAGCTGTGCTACGAAAACAGGCAGTATAATTGGATGATCTTCCCAATTTCAGAAAATGAAGCCATTTGAACATTTTTTTTTCGAAAGAATTCGTAACATGACCGAATTTTAAAAATCGGCGATAACTCTTTTGAAAATGCAGTAGGCTAAAAATCGTTAAAAATAGGTCTGGAGAAGGTGAATTCCCATTTTATCTCAAAGTAAAAAGGCCTCCAACGAGGTGGTTTAGGAGATAGCCATCATTACATCCGTCCACACACACACACACACACACACACACACACACGTCATTCCCGCCAAAACGAACGCAGCAGCAAAGTGTGCACGTAAGGTGTCTATGACGCAGATTTCGTTACGTCACTGTGTGCGTGAAAGTAAGTATTGTGTGGAGAAACGTCACAGTCTTGTTTTGTATCACTGAAACTTGCTGCTGCGCGTAGCAAAATCTGCCCCGTCTCATAAAGTTGTTTCTCTATAGAGAAACAACTTAAAAATGATCACTTCGCACCGCGGGTGTGGCGTGTTTTGTTGCTGCGATGTGGCCTTTTTTTCCGCGCAGCCTGAACGTCCCCTTCGTCCTCACTAATCGATGAACAGTCCTGAAAAAAAGAAACTGAATTTTCATCGTAGAACATACACACACATCACCACCACGCTCTTGCGCTTTAAGTAATTCACAACCAGACCACCAGACCGCTCACTCCCCTCACCCACCCACTCGTAGCCTGATTACGATAGTGTCTTATCATAATTACGTCCTCCACAATCTGCAATGTCCGCTCTCAAGAAATGAGCATACCACAGAAAACACAAAGTATTGATTTTCATTTATATTTTATTTTATTTTGTTACACACAAATACAATTTGTGTGAGTAATTTCAGGTGTTTTTCCGCCATTCTTCGCACTCTCACTAACGACTGCCGACAAGTGAAAATGTGAGACCGGGTCATACCCGGCCCCTATTTACAGATATTTTTTGTTTGCAATGTTTGTTCTGCTGTTTTCCCCGCTTAGCCCCGCTGTCCGTATAGCCACCCATTCCGACCCTTCCCCGGCCACCCCTGTACATCACAGCCTTTGTTCCCTGCCCACTAGCCACACGCGCGTAGTGTTTCGTATCCGCGATGGCGCGCGTGTCAATTAGTTGCGTCTCTGCTCGGCTGCAATCTGTGATTAACCGGCCCCTAAGAAACACAAATCTCCCCTCTTTCCCCCGTCTCCCCGGGCCTTCCCTGGGGCCGGGGGTAGCCGCTCCCTTTGCGGGCTGTGTCCCGCCTATATAAGCCGGGCGATCTACTTGCCACGCGTCTTTCAGTTTGAGTGCACGTGGCCAGGGAAGACGTCACCAGAGTAAGTGTGCTGTTAATAGTTCTTTGTTAAGCCACACCCCTAGGAGAGACCACGTGTTCTGATTTTCCGCCATCACACACTATGCAACTCTCATTCTGCACTGTTGTTCCTGGATGTATAAATAAACCAACACAAGTCAAAGCGACCACTGCGTCGAGTCCCTTGCCTGCACACGGTTACATATTGAACATGTTCGAATTTTTAAAGCAAGAGATTTAACTTGCAAAGAAATGTTTTTGGTTTAATCACTCAGTACTCTTCAACACAATGTCTTTGTGCCAATAATAATAATAATAGTACATCATACTTGTAAGGCCCCCATCTCTGAAGGACAGACTCAGAGCGCGCGCGCGCGCACACACACACACACACACACACACACACACACACACACACACACACACACACACATGAACATAGCGTCCCAGCTATGTATGAAAAGCCTAACGGAATAGGCATGTTTTTAGTTGTGATTTAAAGGCTGGCAGTCGCTTTAAAAGAAATAAAAAAGAAACACTTTACCGACACGACTTCTTCCCGGTGTTGTTTCTTGGGGGGTTGATACGGTGCCCGTGTGTCGCCCAGAAGCGCCTTCATCCTCTTCCTTTGCTTGGCTTTACCTGGACGTGCATTCTGTTGCACCCCGGTGCTGCACTCTGGCTTCGCTGATTGGCGACCTTGCTGTCGAGTCCGCTTGGTTGCATACGCTGCTTCAGGTTCGGCGGATGTACTGGGGCCGCCTTCAGTGGGTTCAGCTCCCAGGTCCATGGCCGGAGAGTGAGGCACTGAAGCCAGTCCTCGCTGGCGAACTGGTTCGGGCAGACTGACACCTGCCGCTGCTGAAGGACGGGCTTCTTGTCCTCGCTGGCGGGCGGGCTGGGTCAGACCCACCCCTGTCGCTGCTGCCAAAGACTGCATTCCAGCCTCAAACGCTTTCCGCAGATTTTCGGCCGACATGTTTTTTGTAATGTTTCCAATATATTTGTGGCCAGACACGGGGTCTACGTTCCCCCAAGGGATATCTCTCGGCCACCACGAAGGAGGCGTCAGATCGTACCGTATGGTATCTGCAAATTAATTTTTTAAAATATTAATAAATAAATAAAAACAAATTTAAACGACGCAACGGGCTATGACGTAAATGAAACGATCAAACTATCAAAACTATTATGAATCTAAGAGAAAACCCTATACCCCCTAAAAAAAATCAGATCAATTACGACGGGTGTTCTGAAAATACTGAAAATACTAAGACTGGCAGAAACTTTGCTATTTCACACAAAATAGCAGAAAACCGAGGGTGGGCATGTTTTTTTTTTTGTTTTTTCCCCGCCCAGGTTCTGCCGATTTCAGCTGAGCATTAAAACGGCTGGCTAGCGCTGACCGCGACGCTTATGAGGTAGTCAAGCAGCGCAGAACTAAAACGTGTGTGTGCGAGTCTCGTGTGAGATCTGACACCCCCCCCCTCCCCCCCCCCCCCCAAAAAAAAAGGTATTTGCATTGTACAGTGTACGTGTATTTCAGTGCTACACATCATACCACTTATAAAAGTAATCTTACACGAGACTTGAGTTAAGGGGCATCGCTTCCTTTTCTCTCTGACACCGCCTGCTCTAAAATCGTTCACAGCTTTGTCACATCACGACTGGATCTTTGTAATTCGGTGTTAATTGGCCTGCCGGCAGAACAGATAAACCGTCTCCAACGTGTGCAAAAAAGCGCGGCACGACTGATTTTGAAAAAGAAAAATCCGACCATATCAAACGCTTCATGCGGCATTTTCACTGGCTGCCAGTGAAATTCTGCATTCAGTACAAAATCTGCATACTTGTATTTCGCTTTTTTGATGGAACTCTTCCGGCCTACCTCTCAAATTCCCTTACAGTCCACCAAACAGCACGCACTCTTCGTTCTTCATCTGAAAAACGACTGAACATTCCCCGTCGAAACCTCAAAACAGTTGGTGAGCGCGCGTTTAGCTTTGCTGCCCCGTCACTCTGGAATGCACTACCTGCCGGCCTGAGAAACCAGTCGGATATAGATCGTTTCAAGTCTGACTTGAAAACGCATCTGTTCCGGCTGGCTTTCGACTGAGCCCACTAACCCCATCCTGATTCAGCTCTCTCTCTCTCTCTCTCTCTCTCTCCCTCTGTGTGTGTGTGTGTGTGTGAGGGGGGGGGGGGGGGTATGGGTCCGGGAGTACGCGCTTTGAGTCACTCTGTAAGAATTTTGTGCTATATAAGTACAGTTCATTATTATTATTATCTTTTCGATGTGTGGTATCTCTCTCTCTCTCTCAAATGAAATATTAATACAATCTTCATGTACCTTCAGCACACTACAAAACCAAAATGGCAGTTTTAACAAGAAGAAGAAGACAAAACAAGCCTTTCATATTCGTTGTGGTCAACAATGTCGCGTTATGGTCGACGATTGTCGCCGTAAGGGTCGACGAGGTCGAGGGTGGTGGTCGATATGGTCGATGGTGGTGGTCGATATGGTCGATGGTGGTGGTCGACATGGCCGATGGTGGTGGTCGATATGGTCGAGGGTGGTGGTCGACATGGTCGAGGGTGGTGGTCGATATGGTCGAGGGTGGTGGTCGACATCGTCGAGGGTGATGGTCGATATGGTCGATGGTGGTGGTCGACATGGTCGATGGTGGTGGTCGATATGGTCGAGGGTGGTGGTCGACGTGGTCGAGGGTGGTCAAAACATGCCAGAAAATATGGCTCGTTGTGGGTGGAGGGGGGGGGGGGGGGAGGATGTCAGGGTTCACAGACTTATTCAAAGGATGGCATTTTGGTGAGAAATAATTATAACTGCTATCATAATCCCTGATGCTAATGGCTGGTATCACTTTCTGTGATAGGAGTGTTGCAGCCCACAACTTCGTGATTGTCACGACTGACACGTTCATTATGTTATAATTAAGACAATGGACCTTTCAGCGGCCACAGATATATCTTAATAAAATGACGCTTAATTAGGTCGAAGTGAATGTAGTTTAGTGACTGTATCTCTAATGATTCTGTAATTATGACAGCTGATCTATAAAAGTCTGGCCGGCCATCGCTGTCATGGTCAGTTACGCCGTTCCTCCAGAGACCACCAGTTTGATCCCTTGATAGTCTCGGCAAGCCGTAACCATGTGGAAGCTCCTGTCAGCTGTGGCGCTGGTAAGTGACTTGTGAATGATATGATCTATACACTGGTTTTCTGGACTTACGTTTAATGAACAGATTTGTCCTCATTTGTCAGCAATCAGCCGCTACTCTCCATGAACAGATCAAGTAGTTTGACGATTTGTCTTTTCGCTTCAGCATATTCAAACACTGATATTGCCCGGTACGCATCATCCCTGTGCCGGGTCCGCACTTCTCTTGGCGCCTGCGACGACGCCCAAATCGGGCTAACCGAGACCGAGCCGAGCTAAAGTGATACATAAGAAGAAAAACCAAAAATACTCGGGATGGGTGGGTACATTACTTGGGGGTGCATTAATGATACTACACCGGAAACCCCTTACACGACGCGTCCTATGGCAAAAGGCAGCCAATGTACATCAGTAATTAACCATGTCCTCATTTACTAAGCTGAGATTTAATCACAAAAGAAGGAAGATCCCAACCGTGTTCCGGGACCGTCGCTCCTCTAGGTCCCTACGACGACGTCCCAATCGGGCTAACCGAGACCGAGAACTAAGTGATACCTAAGAAGGAAAAAAACAAAATACTCGGTGACAAGGAAAGTGGACAGTTGCGAACAACTTTGAGGTCCCAGTGTTATTTCACAGTGCGCACAGAAGCGATGAAAACTGTCGCATTCACCAGCACAGTCCTGTTTAGAGAGTAATGCCACTCTCTGGGGCACTGAGTCTTTCAGTGGAAAGTACCTCTGTGCACGGTAGGGAAATGGCGCTCACTGCGCTACCGTGATGGGCCTAAATTGTCTCGGTGCTCTCAAACACAAGGTCGCGCACTATGTCATCCTTGACCAACTTTGAACCCAGAGGGATCCTCAATGGCGCAAGTGATGGCAGGCTGTCTTCAGAGTGAAAGTAGGCGTGTTTCTGAATCAGAGACATACATAACATGTCTCTGTCTGAATGGACAGATCTATTATTACATTCAGTCCTAGAGCACGGGTGTGTATGCTTTTGTAATCGTCTCTTATTCCACCACAAGGCAGGTACGTGATCGTCTGCACTGTGCAATAATACTTGCCTGTAGAGTGCAACACCTTGGCCTGTCAGAGTGCAACCCCCTTGCCGTTTACTCACATCCTGTTGGATCAGTGTACCACGTAAACAGTGCCATCAAAGCGCAACAATAATTGTCCGCTGGCAAAGATTTTGCCCAAACCAAAAGTGGTCGGATATTCAAGACTTCGTTTCAAATCGATTCATATGACACACAAGTCTTCGCTTGTCTAAAAAAATTCGCCATTTTTGAAAATGGCGCTGGCTGTAAGCAGTCACATTTTCACGCCCCGCCGAAAAGGGACTGCACTCTGGAGTCTAGAGTAATGCCTGCATGAGTTGTCTCCCTGCCACAACAAGCACGCATTTTTCGAGGCAGAGCACAAAGCTGCCACGAAAAATGCATGCATGCAGCGGGTCTGTCTATGCACGGGGGACTACTCATGAAGGCAATAATCTCTAAACAGACTGAAAATGTACTGTGCTGTTTTTATGTTGTTTCCATAGTAATGGAAACAACATCATAGGACGGGCTAAATTTTCCACGTTCATGGGCAAGCATCTGTGGTACAAACGCACGTCACTGCCGATCTCCCGCAGAGACGATTATGCAAGTGTAACTCTGACAATGACGTAAGAAAACGTACGTCATCGATGCTGGCATGTATAGTGCGCCGAACGCACTTCTCCTCCTCAGTGAGTGCCGTCTGTGTGGATGTGTGTGTGTGTGTGCGTGTGTGTGTGCGTGTGTGTGTGAATTGTGTCCGGGCCCGTTTCTTCGAAAATACTTAACCGAATGGCTTCAAATTTGGGGTATCCAAATATATCAAAATGTTACATTAGACGATTCAAGCGTGTGATGATTGCTTAAGTGATTTGGAAGTTATCGCCCTTTTGAGACAAGTTGGTTGTCTTTCGTGTACAGGCGTAATATTTATTTAAATCACTCAATTTTTTGGCAGTAGATACCTTGAATACGGACTCTGAACAGAGTCACTACTAAAAAATGGTCGCTCTTATAGTTTTCATGTAAACCGAGCCTGAGTTGACATTGCATGTGAGCCCAGTTCAGATGCCTATTTCTCCGAAAATACTGAGCCGATCGATTTCAAATTTGGGGTTTCTAAATGAATCAAGATTGTTGAATAGAAGGCCCGATCCAGGTACGATTGCACACATGATTTGCGAGTTATCGCCCTTTTCAGAAAAAGTGGCTTTCTGGCGTTTAAAGGCGTAATATTTACCTAAACCACTCCATTTTTTGGACATCGATAGCATGAATACGGACTCTCAACTAAGTGAATTTTGGAGGTTGTCGCTTTTATACTTTGGGCGTAAGCCGTACCTGATGAAAGTGCTGGTGAACACACTTTAGATCTCAAAATCGCTCCTACTATACATAGATAATGAGCCTGGGGTGCCATAAAAAATATACAAAAAAATTAGAAAAATTCACTGCAGCCGTTATCGTCAGTTGACCCGAAAATTTGTACTCACAGCACATTTCCTCTACAAGCCACACGCCTCACAAACATCGAAGAAGAGACGCACGCGCACTGACGTAAAGTAAGTGCGTCATGTTTGATTGACGTGATGCTGTTTTTTCTTGGGGGTGTCTCGCCACTTTCTTTCCGAATTCCTCTGTTTGGAGACGTGGTGTATTTTACTTCTACTATGTCGCCATCTTCGTGCAATCGCAGAGAAAACACGGGATACAACAGAATACAACTCCAATACTTGATGAACAGAATATGCACGGAGAACAAATTCATGAAAGAAGAAGAACCCAGAACGCTGTGCAGGGCTGCTTACGTACTGAACAGGTCAGATCTAGAACATTTCTCAACTTACTGGAAGGTTCGATATCTTTCCAAGGTGACGTAATCTACTGACGTTACTGCACCAGCATGTTCTGGGATGGTCTAGAAATTATTTTGCATCGAAATGCAGTATCTTTTCGCGATCTCTACAACTTGACATGTGGAAAGCGGGAATTTCAGTGGGTTTCGTTTTTGCCACTGACTCACACTCAGAAGCATAATGCAAAGATCTTGGAAACATAAAGTAGACTCCAGAGTGCAGTCCCTTTTCGGCGGGGCGTGAAAATGTGACTGCTTACACCCAGCGCCATTTTCAAAAGCGAAGACTTGTATGTCACATGAATCGATTTGAAAGGAAGTCTTGAATATCCGACCACTTTTCGTTTGGGCAAAATCTTTGCCAGCGGACAATTATTGTTGCGCTTTGATGGCACTGTTTACGTGGTACACTGATCCAACAGGATGTGAGTAAACGGCAAGGGGGTTGCACTCTGACAGGCCAAGGTGCACTCTCTGGGGCACAGAGTCTTTCAGTGGAAAGTACCTCTGTGCACGGTGGGGAAATGGCGCTCACTGCGCTACCGTGACGGGCCTAAATTGTCTCGGTGCTCTCAAACACAAGGTCGCGCACTATGTCATCCTTGACCAGCTTTGAACCCAGAGGGATCCTCAATGGCGCAAGTGATGGCAGGCTGTCTTCAGAGTGAAAGTAGGCGTGTTTCTGAATCAGAGACATACATAACATGTCTCTGTCTGAATGGACAGATCTATTATTACATTCAGTCCTAGAGCACGGGTGTGTATGCTTTTGTAATCGTCTCTTATTCCACCACAAGGCAGGTACGTGATCGTCTGCACCGTGCAATAATACTTGCCTGCAGAGTGCAACACCTTGGCTAGACTCCAGAGTGCAGTCCCTTTTCGGCGGGGCGTGAAAATGTGACTGCTTACACCCAGCGCCATTTTCAAAAATGGCGAATTTTTTTTAGAAAAGCAGAGACTTGTGTGTCATATGATTCGATTTGAAACGAAGTCTTGAATATCCGACCACTTTTGGTTTGGGCAAAATCTTTGCCAGCGGACAATTATTGTTGCGCTTTGATGGCACTGTTTACGTGGTACACTGATCCAACAGGATGTGAGTAAACGGCAAGGGCGTTGCACTCTGACAGGCAAGGGTGTTGCACTCTACAGGCAAGTATTATTGCACGGTGCAGACGATCACGTACCTGCCTTGTGGTGGAATAAGAGACGATTACAAAAGCATACACACCCGTGCTCTAGGACTGAATGTAATAATAGATCTGTCCATTCAGACAGAGACATGTTATGTATGTCTCTGATTCAGAAACACGCCTACTTTCACTCTGAAGACAGCCTGCCATCACTTGCGCCATTGAGGATCCCTCTGGGTTCAAAGCTGGTCAAGGATGACATAGTGCGCGACCTTGTGTTTGAGAGCACCGAGACAATTTAGGCCCGTCACGGTAGCGCAGTGAGCGCCATTTCCCCACCGTGCACAGAGGTACTTTCCACTGAAAGACTCTGTGCCCCAGAGAGTGCACCTTGGCCTGTCAGAGTGCAACCCCCTTGCCGTTTACTCACATCCTGTTGGATCAGTGTACCACGTAAACAGTGCCATCAAAGCGCAACAATAATTGTCCGCTGGCAAAGATTTTGCCCAAACGAAAAGTGGTCGGATATTCAAGACTTCGTTTCAAATCGAATCATATGACACACAAGTCTCTGCTTTTCTAAAAAAAATTCGCCATTTTTGAAAATGGCGCTGGGTGTAAGCAGTCACATTTTCACGCCCCGCCGAAAAGGGACTGCACTCTGGAGTCTAGCCAAGGTGTTGCACTCTGCAGGCAAGTATTATTGCACGGTGCAGACGATCACGTACCTGCCTTGTGGTGGAATAAGAGACGATTACAAAAGCATACACACCCGTGCTCTAGGACTGAATGTAATAATAGATCTGTCCATTCAGACAGAGACATGTTATGTATGTCTCTGATTCAGAAACACGCCTACTTTCACTCTGGAGACAGCCTGCCATTACTTGCGCCATTGAGGATCCCTCTGGGTTCAAAGCTGGTCAAGGATGACATAGTGCGCGACCTTGTGTTTGAGAGCACCGAGACAATTTAGGCCCGTCACGGTAGCGCAGTGAGCGCCATTTCCCCACTGTGCACAGAGGTACTTTCCACTGAAAGACTCTGTGCCCCAGAGAGTGAACATAAAGATAGTTCACTTACCTCCCTTTGAGGGACAACGCGTAAGAGTTGTCTGCGCGCATTAGCGCGCATCCCGCAGATCTACGCAGTAATGGCAGTATGGCAGAAAGCCAGAAACCACGCAAAAATTCGGGCGTGCAATGGTGTGCAGCGCCGAATTGCTGTCAGAAGCGAACACCAGGAACGGGAAAACCTTTCTGTAGATTTCCCCCTTGAAAAATAGAGGTAGGTATGCCTACGATATCGAAGTTGGAGCCAAGATCGGTATCGAAGTTGGAGCCAAGATTATGTTTTCTCCCAAACATAACACATAGCATCACACGTGAAAAACAAAATCGCCGCATCCACGACGTGTGACTGGCGTAAATTTAGTATAGAATCCGCATGCTTGTAAAAAGTCTGTTTGTTTGACCCAACCCTACACTAGCCGCCGTAAAACATTTTAACAAAATAAACAAAAACGAAGATGTCAGCGACTGACAGGTGGTCTCCCCCCATATATTTCGCATGTGTTTTAGGCCTATGGAAAACATAAGACAGTACTCTCAAAGTTCCGGAGGACGAACGAAAGATCTAGTTTGGCTTTCACTGCTGTACGTAGGCTACGCAGTGCATTTCGTTCGATGTGTTCAAGTAAAACTAGTACGGAACACAGAAAGATCGAATGTGCGAGAGATCCAAAGATGGACGCATCCGCTGAATACTTCCTGCTAACTCAGCATTAATCATATCTGCGACCGACGATCCAGCAGATTCTATGTTGTGATATGGTTTTACAATGGTTAGAATGAAGTTCAGCCGGATGATTTTGTTCTCTGTGTGTGTGTGTGTGTGTGTGTGTGTGTGTGTGTGTGTATCAGTGCAACGTGCCGCTAGCACAGTTCAAGTCAACGTTATTTGTAAAGTTTAAAAAAAAACACCACCGCCAACAAAACAACAAAAACAACACCAAAACCTGATGTCTGCGCCTGCCACGTGTGTTTACTGCTGTTTGTTTGCACTGCATGCAAACCTCTTGATTTTTAAGAAAAGAGTTCTGTACATACCTACAGATTTCCCCCCCAACAGTATGTGAACTGGAACAAGTGCCGATGAACGTACCTGCCGCCGTATGAGTGACAACTCTGTGTGTGTGTGTGTGTGTGTGTGTGTGTGTGTGTTCTGAATTTAGATGCAGGTAGACGCTAGCACAATTTAAGTCACCGTGATTTGTAAAGTTGTCAGGGAAAAAAAATTACGCTGTATCTGCGTCAGCCGCGTGTGTTTACTGTTTGTTTACACTGCATGCACACGTACCACTTGAGGTCTTTTTTTTTTTTGACAAGAAAGCGGAAAAAAATGTTTGTTTTTCAACAGGAATACCAAAAGAAGTATTTCCCCGTTTATATTTGTCTGTTATTTGAACAATTCGGCGCAGAACACAATTGCATGCCCGGCTTTTGTGATCGCTTTCCACTTTCCGCCATGCTGTCACTATAGGGGCCAGATCTAGGATGCGCGCTAATGCGGGCAGACAACTCTTCGCGTTGTCCCGCTATATGTCTCTCTTACGAGGGCAGGAGTGACGCGTCTTTCTGATTCCAAGGTCTAAGGCGAGAGAGAGAGAGAGAGGGTCTCTTCTCCGATACCAGTAAGCAATCGTCTGTCAGTCAGGTCTGCGGGAAGTAACTCTGTCAAAGGGGAACGACTTTATTACAAGAATTCATTCACCCATGTAGAACCTCGCATACGCCAAAAAGTTGTGACGTCAACCAGCTAGGCGAGCTCACACGACCTCATGTGTTTGGGTTTTTGCAAGTGCATAGAGGCACGATAAGGGTTTTCAGTACTTTCTTTATGTCAGCATGCTTGATGTCAGAGAGCTTGCGTTCCGGCGTGTGCGCGCGGGCTGCATACATGACACAACGACTACGACTGTGACTACAGCATGTCATTGAATGGAAACAACATATTGGGCTGGTGGCCATCTTGTTTTAAGTTGTTTCTCTATAGAGAAACAACTTTATGAGACGGGGCAGATTTTGCTGCGCGCAGCAGCAAGTTTCAGTGATACAAAACAAGACTGTGACGTTTCTCCACACAATAATACTTTCACGCACATAGTGACGTAACGAAACCTGCGTCATAGACACTTGACGTGCACACTATGCTGCTGCGTTCTTTTCGGCGGGAGTTGTGAGACGTGTGTGTGTCTGTGTGTGTGTGTGTGTGTGTGTGTGTGTGTGTGGACGGATGTAATGATGGCTATCTCCTAAACCACCTCGTTGGAGGCCTTTTTACTTTGAGATAAAATGGGAAATCACCTTCTCCAGAGCTACTTTTCACGATTTTTAGCCTGCCGCATTTTCAGATGAGTGATCGCCGATTTTAAAAAATCGGTCATGTTACGAATTTTTTCGAAAAAGTTGTTCAAATTCCTTCATTTTCTAGACTTTGGGAGTTCACCCAATCACACTGCCTGTATTCGTGCTACAGCTCTGTAGCTCTGACTGGTTTTGTGTAAAAAAAATATTTCTGAGGTAGGGGTGGTTTGCACATAAGATCAAATATCTATGAAAAGACTATTGCAAATTACTTATCATCCCGCCGTTTTTGTCTAGTGTGACAACTGCACATATGACAGGAACTACTGCACCATTATAGCTTTAGCATTTAGAATAACTGAACTTTTAGATAAACATAACTTTTTCAAGTTTCTGCGAGAAGCACCTGTCAAAAGAGTTCCAAATTTTCGATTTCATAAGTACAATCCAAGGTATTCTAGTCCATGTTTCACCAGCCCTCTAGATCTTCCAGATTTTATGTAAACATTAATTCAGCCAGGGAAGTCACAAAAGCAACAGGGAAATCACAAGACATGCACAAGCATCATCTGTCATACCACCAGTGTGAAGCTGACGTCAAACGCTTAGTTCACAGACAAAATAAGCAAGTATCGTCACTGCCTCCGACATTTCACCAGCCCTCTAGATCTTCAAGATTTCATGTGAAAAATAATTCAATCGGGGAAGCCACAAAGCCAACAGGGAAATCACAAGACATAAACAAGCTTCCTCAGACGATCGCAGTGCTAGAGGCTGACGTCAAAATGTTTAGTTCGCGGAATTGACGTCATCTCTCTCTCTCTGTATGACGACCTGCCTGAGGCTGGCGTCAAATGTTTAGTTCACGGAACTGACGTCTCTCTCTCTCTCTCTCTCTCTCTCTCTGGGGAGCCAGGGTGGCCGAATGGTAGAGCGTTGGACTTTCAATGCTCGGGTCGAGAGTTCGAATTCCGGCTTGGGCCAAATATTTGTGCTGGCCTTTCTCTCGTTGCCCCGTACTTGATATCACCCTTACGTGGTGGAAAAGGACGCTAAACTCCTAAACACCCACCCACTCTCTCTCTCTCTCTGTCTCTCTGTCTGTCTCTCTCTCTCTCTCTCCCCCCCCCCACCCGGCCCCACCCCCAGTCACGTGACTAATCGGTCGAGGTCGTAGAGGATCTGAACTGGTAGAACTTGGAGAGGGGAGAACCGGCAACAATAACAACAAACAGACAAAATAAAATGAAATTTGGAGAAATAACTTTGTAGGACGGGGGCCGTTCCTCCTTGTTTTTTTTTCTTCCTTCTTTGGTATCACTTTAGCTCGGCCCTGTCTTGGGCGTCGTCGCTGGAGCCAAGCGACGCGCGGACCCGGTACAGGGGTACGCACTCTAAATCATGAATCAGTTGAAACATCGGTTGATACGTTTCTATGTTTCGCATTAACGGTTGCACTCAAGACAAACTAAAGATTAAACAGTTGACAAAGTAGCACAAATTGTGACTGAAGAGTTTGCTAATCGCAAGTTCGTGAATGACATACTAGTGGTAAACAGATTTCGTTTTCACACAAGTATAATATTTGCAGACGTAAAATGACAATGTTGTCCATGTCTTGGTCATCAGGTTCTGGTGTGTGATGCGGCCTACTTGAAAGCCAGGTACTCAGTTCTGTGATTTTCTCGGTAATAAAGTTTGCAGAATATATGAAATTACTTCCTAGGTTCATGGTTTAAAAAGATATTGTCGGAAATTAGCTGTTCCGATGTCTATCCAGTATCGCCGAAAACGCTGTTTGTAGGTAGAAATTTGACCATGTTGTGAAACTCCGCTTGTCAGTCTAGCGTACACAAACCATCCTTTTTTTGCGTTGATTTCAGTTTTTTGTTTTTTTTTCGTGTATAGAAGTAAAACGCAGTTGTCTGTGGGAATGTGCTAAACTACACTCAGTACCGTACGATACATACCTCATGATCACGCACAATGTACAGCTGTCTACGTACAACCAGGACGTGCAAACAGTCGCTTTATCACCAGTATGTTTTCCATCTGTGTACCGCAGGCAAAGTGAGGCAACGCTCAATCTACGGGATGACAGTCGATGCTCTGAGAGTGAGTTGCTGTAACACGCGGAATGTACTACCCTCCCCTCCCCCCCCCCCCACTCCACCCCCTGCGTAAAGTGCCCAGAGTCTAAGCAGCTTGAGGCTAGAAGTACCTCGGTTCTAAGCAGCTTAAGGCTAGACGTTCCCCGGGTCTAAGCAGCTTGATGCTGGAAGTACCCCGGGTCTAAGCAGCTTGATGCTGGAAGTGCCTCGGAGCGAAAGAAGCACGGGAGTACATGTGACTTATTACAGTACATGTGACTTATTACAGTACACGTGACTTATTACAGTACATGTGACTTATTACAGTAGATGTGACTTATTACAGTACATGTGACTTATTACAGTAGATGTGACTTATTACAGTACATGTGACTTATTACAGTACATGTGACTTATTACAGTACATGTGACTTATTACAGTACATGTGACTTATTACAGTACATGTGACTTATCACAGTACATGTGACTTATCACAGTACATGTGACTTATTACAGTACATGTGACTTATTACAGTACATGTGACTTATCACAGTACATGTGACTTATTACAGTACATGTGACTTATTACAGCCTCCCGCCCTTAGCTTGTTTCCCAGCTACTTTCCAATTTTACTTTGTTTCTTGGCTACTTGCCCGCTGTTAGCTGGTGTTCCGGAAATGTAGAAGTTGTGTGTGTGTGTGTGTGTGTGTGTGTGTGTGTGTGTGTGTGTGTGTTGTGTTGTGTGTGTGACACAGAGTGTAAAGCCAAGCCCATGGAGGTGGCCTTCGTTGTGGACGCGTCATCCTCAATCTGGCCCCAGAACTTCACCCTGGGACTCAACTTCATCGAGGACTTTCTTGGACTCTTCGACATTGGCGACGAGAAGGTGAGTGCCCGGATCATATAACTTTTTGCTAAATCTGTGAATTCCCAAATCGGTTCAGTTGAAGATGAAGCATGTGAGCTGAGTGAAGCCCGTAACTGTCCTCCACCATCCCTCCAAAGTCTCCACAGTATCGCCTTTTATATTTGGGTTTGATGTTTAGGAATTCTTGATGGCGGGGGGGGGGGGGGGGGAGGTCTCTCCAGGTGATCAGGGGTTCCATCCGGGTGATCGGGGGTTTCTCACCGGGTGATCAGGGCTCCATCCGGGTGATCGGGGGTTCTCACCGGGTGATTGGGAGTTCCCTCCGGGTGATCAGCGGTTCTCTCCGGGTGATCGCTGAGCTACGAACGTACTGTGTTCATTTGGAGCTGGTGTGAACCTTGTGGGACGTTACTACAGGTGCGTGTGTACCCGGTGCATGTGTATCACGTGCTGTATATGTCGCTACAGGTGCGTGTGTCCCTGGTGACGTACGGGGAGGTGGTGTACACTCAGGACGCCTTCAACTTCGGCGACTACACGAACAAGGGCCAACTGTTGAAAGCCATTACCGAGATCCCCTACAGGAGCGGGCTGAGAACCAACACCAGTGGCGGCATCTGGTGAGTCGCACGTCGCTTTGGCGGCACCAGTATCATACGTAGGTCGTAGCTCGTTATCGTCATTGTCATTACAGTCATCGTCGCAATTGTGGTAGTCATCGTCGTTGTCATCATTGTCATCATCATCGTCGTCGTCGTCGTCATCGGCGTCATCGTCTTCAGCGGCAGCCTCATTTATTTGCATTCCACGTACAGGTTTATCGTGATGTTTGCATTATTAACGGTGTTTGACGAAGTGTTTGACATCATCCCTGCCTGCCATCACTGATTCTTGTTGACCAGGTACATGCTGAGAGAACAGATGCCTCAGGCACGACCAGACGTTCGCCGCGTTGCTATAGTGCTCACGGACGGTAACTCTCAGGAGGCGGACCTGACGAAACAGGCGGCGCTGGATGCGCATGACGCCGGTGTAGGATCCGGTCCGGTCCCCCCTCTGAAGCAGTCCCCCGGGGGACCAATTCGTGGCAAAAACTGCTCTATAATGGTCCCCCCTTAGACATCCAGCCTCGTTTCGACTGGTCCCCCTGGGCGATTTTGGTCCCCCTCGCATCCAAAATAGGCCCCCTCTCGAACTGGTCCCCCTCTTTTCTAACCAATGTAGAGCTATGTCAGTATTTATTTTTAACTTTATTGTTATAGTGTGTGTCAACTCAGTAGAAACGTGACTCTGGATCTCTCTCTCTCTCTCTCTCTCTCTCTCTCTCTCTCTCGCCCCCACACTTTCTCTCCTCCCCCCATCTCTCAAACACACACACACACACACACATTATGCACGCACGCACGCACGCGTGCACACTCACTCACGCACGCACGCACGCAAACACACACGCGCACACACACACACACACACACACACACACACACACACACACACACACACACCTCTTTCGTTATATGTATAATTATTTTCATTTTTGTACAGAGATGTTATTCAAGATGATCTTGAACTGGGTCAAGGTTACAGTGTCAAATCTAAACTTTTAAAGTGATTTAACTTCGTAGATTTGCCGTTCTATGTAGCCTATACTTTTGTTTTTTTATTTTCTCTTTTTTTTTGTGGGATGAGAAAACGGTCGCCACTAAAAAACAAAAGTATAGGCTACATAGAACGGCAAATCTACGAAGTTAAATCACTTTTAAAAGTTTAGATTTGTTTTCTCTTTTTTTTTTTTTTTTTTTTGTGGGATGAGAAAACGGGTCGCCACGCTTCTTGACACGTCACGTGACTCGTGTCCAAACATGCCTATAATTATAAGTACAACGACAATTCATATTCCGTACTTGGGCCACCGAGGTTGAGATATTTGCTGCAGCCACCCTCTTGGACCACGCCCGTGTATGTGTTCACAAGAGAGGCTCCAGGCCGACAACCTAGGTGGCTGAAATACGGGCCAGTTTGGCAATCGGCCCCATTGAAAACAGACAGAGTAATTTATATAATGAATCTTGGACATCACTTTGCTCCTGTTTTTTGTGTCACTCCTTAGACCAGCCTGAGAACTGTTAGTCTTCTGCTGTTTTTGTTGTTTCAAGGGTCCATGATTTGAGACACTGGTACTCAGTCCTTTGACTGTCTACTTGAAGTACGCTGAAAGCCAAAGGTGGCAACTAGTTTTCATGTCATGGACACCTTACTTAATTTTGAAGAAATATTTTTTACTATGGCGTTGTATAGAAAATATTAGATACTTGGTCTTTGATGTTATTCTCTAAAATGCTATTTCCGTTAAAAAAAATGACAGGAAATGTGGACAAGCAAAAAAGAACAAATGCAAAAAAACAACTGAAAGAAACAAGAACACAACCAAACAAATTATATCTCACACACAGCGAAAATAACAAACAAGCACATAAATCGGAAAAAAAAAAGAAAAAAAAATGTTTCCTATGGCCCTGTGCTTTTGGGGACATAAAGTTTTGTAACAATAAAGTTAAAAATAAATACTGACATAGCTCTACATTGGTTAGAAAAGAGGGGGACCAGTTCGAGAGGGGGGCCTATTTTGGATGCGAGGGGGGACCAAAATCGCCCACGGGGGACCAGTCGAAAACGAGGCTGGATGTCTAAGGGGGGTGACCATTATAGAGCAGTTTTTGCACGAATTGGTCCCCCGGGGGACTACTTCAGAGGGGGGACCGGACCGGATGGCTACACCGGACTGGGAGGTGTACGCTATCGGTGTGGGCCATGAAGTGTCGAACCAGGAACTCCACAATATCGCCAGCAGCGAGAGGTAGCCATCAACACACACGCGCTTTCAATTCATTCATTTCCGTCAGTTATGTCCCATTGTTTAGGAAGTTACTGTGTGCTAAGTGGCGCCGCCAAGCATGATAAAAGCATTGATGGCAAACTGAACACATTACTTTCAGAGCAAGGAATCGCTTCACTACAAACAGCTTCCTTGACCGTCTGTGTCGCATGCGTGTGTTAATAGACATAGTACGCCACATGACTCTTCGTGTTATTAAAACATTACCGGCCGTTGGGGTGTGTGTGCGTGTGTGTGTGTGTGTGTGTGTGTGTGTGTGTGTGTGTGTGTGTGTGTAGTGTAAGACTTGGTAACTGTTAGTGATATATAGTTTGAACTTAAATTGATGGTGTTATCATTCTGATTATGTGTATAGTGTGTACTGAGATTCTTGGTTCTATAGAGGTTATGAATCGTTGGACGGGCAGAACATTCAAGCACAGACAAATAGTCCCGTGTAATTTACTTGTTTGCAGTCACGTGTTCGTGGTGGATAACTACCACATGCTGCAATCCATCGAGGACCGATTGGCCTACGAAGCTTGTGACGGTAAGTCACGTGATACGTTTTTCTTCTTTTAAGGTCTGGTGCCGAATTAAATCTGTAACCACGGTTACAGCAGTTGAGATGCCGTCTTGAGTGTGTAAGATCGACCACATAGTTGTTGGGTTGACCTTTTCTGACCAGAAATTAACAGATGTTTGTTGTTGTTGTTTTTGTTTTGTTTTTTGTTTGTTTGGGGTTTGTTGCTGTTGTTGTTGTTGGTGGTGGTGGTGTGTGTGTGTGTGTGTGTGTGTGTGTGTGTGTGTGTGTGTGTTGTGTGTGTGTTTGGGGGGGGGGATATTGTTGGATTTTGTGAAAATAAATGTGTACCTACTTCTGTTTCACTCTGCTTGTGTTGTTTTGCTTTTCAGTTAAGCCAGAACCACGTAAGTTTACTAGTCAGTAACTGAGATGAGCGGCTGTTATCGTGAGTATGTGATCACTCTGTGTGTGTGTGTGTGTGTGTGTGTGTGTGTGTGTGTGTGTGTGTGTGTATGTGTGTGTGTGTGTGTGCCGCATGCTCACTTGATGAGGGTTCTATTGACCCGAAACCATGGTCGTGAGAGGCTAAAATCACCAATTCATATGGCCTAGGTTGTAACGACCATTTGGTGGAGGGGGGGGGGAGGGATGGGTGCCCTATGAATGGTGAAATACCCTTAGATCTGTTAGACGTTTCAGCGGTAGGATGGTAGACCCCCCCCCCACCCCCTCCACTTTGGCTTGTAGCCAATGTAGGGCAAAGCGGACTTGTCCAATGGCGTACAAGGCACACATCTAATAGATGGTAGCGCTCTCTCTCTGTGTGTGTGTGTGTGTGTGTGTGTGTGTGTGTGTGTGTGTGTGTGTGTGTGTGATCATTATGAATTATGTGTCCCTAATCCTTGTATGAGAGTCCTTCAATTTGCCCTGCGTGCCGCAGAGTGCCAGAATGACCTCGTAGATCTGGCTTTCGTCATCGACTCGTCAGTTAGTATTGGCGAAGCTGACTTCGAAGTGGGCATGGAGTTTATACGCCAGTTTGTCGACGCCTTCCACATCAGTCCCGACGCCGTCAGAGTGGCCGCCATCGCCTTCGGCGAGCGTTACTTTGAAGAAGACGCTTTCAACTTCGAGTGAGTAACCATGGTAACATTCTCCATCCGTCGTGACACTCTGTATCCAACGTAATGACGAATATGCCTCCGTGGTAACATAGCGCGTTGACGGTTTCAGAGAAATCTCAACTTTTGATTAGCTAATGAAGTATACAAAACACGAAATTGTGATCAAAGCCTCAGTGAAAGAATTAAAAAGAAAAAGGCCTCACAAAAAAACAGTTGAGACTTATTGCAGAAATTTCAGTAGGCTTCAAGATCACTTGAACAATAACCTTACGAGATGTAATAGTCTGTTGTGTTCCGTTGTTGATGACACAACGCAATGTATAATGACGCGTTTGTAGAATGTCATCAACAGCACACTGACAAGAATGGTAATGTTTGTATGACGTCGTCAGCACGCTGAATGACGTGATTTGTACGGCCACTCTGAAACGAGTGCGAATGACGTGTTGGTATGATGTCATCAGTGAGTACGACAACAAGAATGACGTGATGAGTGCCCTGCAGAACATCCCCTGGCGTCAAAGGTCGGCCACCAACACGAGTGAGGGTCTGAGGTACATGAGGCAGTATCTGATGCCAGCCGCTCGTCCCAACGCCGCGCATGTCTGTATCACTCTGACCGACGGACAGTCACAACAACCAGAGGTAGAAGATCCAATCCAATCCAATCCAACCCAACTCAACCCACCCAAACAGCCCAGCTTAGCCCAGCCCAGCCCAGCCCAGCTTAGCCCAGCCCAGCCCAGCCCAGCCCAGCCCAGCGCAGCCCAGCTCAACCCAATCCAATCCAATCCAATCCAATCCCGTCCAGTCCAAACCACTGAAATACGAGTACAATTCAATTCACATCAGTCCAATCCAGTCCAATCTAATTAAAATTCAATGCAGTCCGATCCAGTTCAATGCAGTCCGATCCAGTTCAATGCAGTCCAGTCCAATATTGTCAAGTCCAATCCAGTGTGCAGTCCAGTCCCATCCAATCAGTCCGATGCCCACGTTATTAAGCGTTGATGTACTACATCATACATCATACATCACACAGCATGGCATGGGAAACGTACATGCTCGTTGCGCTTGGAAATACATGATACATACGGGGGGTTGGGGGGGGGGGGTCCGTGGTCGTGCAGTTTTTGCAGTTGGAGATACCGCCCGGAACGTCGTATTTTCATCTTCATAACTCCCCTTGAAAAAATCCTACCATGTCGGCATTATGAAGTTGAGGAAGGAAAGGGGGTGGGGTGGGGGTGGGGGGGAGCTAGAGAGGGGAGGTGGCGTTTAACTTTTAGCGCGCAAAACATGCTGATCACATGACCACCATGAATCACTGTCAACTGTAGGGGGGGGGGGGGGCGCCGGGGGGGTCGAATGGTAGAGCGTTGGACTTCTAATGCTCGGGTCGTGAGTTCGATCCCGGCTGGGGCCAAATATTTGTGCTGGCTTTTTCATCGTTGCCCCGTCTTTGATATCACCCTATGTGGTGGAAAAGGACGTTAAACCCCTAAACACCCACCCACCCACCCTTGTCAACTGTAGGGTGTGTGTATCCGTTGTAGTCATTATTATGGCCATGCACGAATAATTATTAGCTTCTTTGACAAACGTTTTCGTGGTGTGACCATGACAGAGAACCAAGGCGGAGGCGGAGAATGCTCGTGCTGATCACATCGTCACGTTTGCTGTGGGTGTTGGGAGGATCGGGGAGGAGCTTGACGAGATGGAACTGAACAACATTGCCGGGGATCCGAGCCGCGTGTTGCGGGCAGATACTTACGCTCAGCTCAACCTGCTCAAGAAGAAACTCACAGACCTCGCTTGTACCGGCAGTAAGTACTGGTCACTGGCCACTGGTCACTGAACACTGTTCACTGTTCGCATTCACATCGTTTTCTTTTTCTTCCGCTTTACAGTTGGGCTAGAGGAAGGTGGGTGGGTTAGTGTTTGGGAGTTTGTGGGTTAATGGAAGGTGGGTGGCTGTTTGGGAGTTTGTGGGCTGGAGGAGGTGTGTGGGTGGGTGTTTGGGAGTTTGTGGGCTGGAGGAGGTGTGTGGGTGGGTGTTTGGGAGTTTGTGGGCTGGAGGAGGTGTGTGGGTGGGTGTTTGGGAGTTTGTGGGCTCGAGGAAGGTGAGTGGCTGGGTGGGTGTTTGGGAGTTTGGGGTTAATTTCTTCAGTTTGCTATGCTTCGGAACCGTGATGGGTTTCCCAGTCATTCACTGGAAATGTAATTTCTGTTTCCCCAGTTACTGAGGCCCTTCAGTCGATGTCGGAGAGAATCGAGATGAAACAGTAGCCGTCATCTTGCCAGCATGGCACAGAACCTGACCCTCCATTGGGCAACCGGCCGTATCCGTGGCTGTGATTGGTCGACTCATATATCAACAATACTGTACCCCACACCTGATCACCGATCTAAGTTAACCCCCCCCCCCCAACAGACACACACACACACACACACACACACACACACACACACACACAAACAAACCCCAAACATGCCAGGGGAAGAGGCATTAATTTGACTGATATGTTTACGGAGAAAAGCCACATTGTGTTCGTTGGCCATGTTTCTTTGATATACATGTATATATTATGAATAAAGATTTTTCTTGCAGATATGAAAGTGTGTGTGTGTGTGTGTGTGTGTGTGTGTAACAGCGTGTTTATCCATGTCATGGTGCTTGTCCTATTATAATAGTATATTTAACAAGAACCGCAAACAAACAAACAAACCAGGTATTTACATAGATCTCTGGAAAAAAACAGACAAAACCTCCAGAAGCAACAACAACAAAACAAACAAACAAACAAACAAAAAAACGGCACACATAAACAGAAACAAGAAAATATGAAGAGCAAAGAAAGCAACTGGGCAGTATATGCCAACCTAAAAAAACAAAAAAAACAACAACAACAACCCACCAAATAGCGGTTATAGTTCATACATGTATTAAGACAGACAGTAGATACTGTCAGTATCAACATCTTAAGGCAGACATTTTGTTGTACAGAAATTTGCCGACATCTGAAAACTACTAGCCGGATCCCCGTAGTTCCGATTTTAACAGAATAATTTTCTTCAACGGTTATTCGTGTGTGTGTGTGTGTGTGTGTGTGTGTGTGTGTGTGTGTGTGTTCTTTTAGCTATTTTAGTGCTTTTTATCTGTCTAGTATTTTTTAGTTTCTTTTAGTTATTTTACCTCTGTAAGCGTTTAGAGCTCATAGAGAATAAGCCCAAATAAATATTCGTTATCATTATTATTATTATTATTATGGTTTCACACTATAATTTTTCATACTAGAAATACCCCCCCCCCTCCCCAATAAACAAACAAGCAAATCAGCTGAAACTAAACCAACACCAAATACCGAAAGCTCACAAAACCACTTCTTTCATAATAATAATGATAATAATAAATTGTTCTTATATAGCGCAGACAATCTGCCCAAGAGAGCACTCAGTGCGCGCTACACACACACACACACACACACACACACACACACACACACAAGCTCGCACGCACGCACGCACGCACACCACACACACACACACACACACACACACGGCGGATGTGGGATACAGGGGAGGATATAGTAAAAATTTTAGTGGAAAGCTTGCCGAAACAGATAGGTTTTAAGGTGTGCCTTGAACTGTGACGGAGTAGGGAGGTTCCTAAGGGAGACGGGCAGTGAATTCCAGATTTGAGGAGCAGAGTAACTGAAGGAACGTTGGCCATAAGTTTTCAGACTGACACGGGGTATTTTCAATGGTTTCTCAGAAGATGAGCGAAGTGAACGGGAGGTTTCATACGTAGTGAGCTTCTCTGTGAGGTACTGCGGGAGGGATTTGTCGAAATGACGGTAGGCTAGTGTTGCTATTTCATACATGATACGGTATCGAACAGGTAGCCAGTGTAATTCCTTCAGAAGAGGTGTAACATGGTCACGTTTACGCTTTTTGAGAATAAGACGCGCTGCACTGTTCTGTACACGCTGAAGGCGGTTGATTTGATCAGCTGGCAGGCCAACAAGGACAGAATTACAAAAGTGTAATCTAGATGTGACAGTTGCATTGATGAGTCGGGCAGAGGAAGATTCAGACAAGAGGGAACGAATAGAAGCGATTTTCCTAAGCGAAAAGAAGGCCGAACGACACACGCACCGATGTGGCTTTCCATGGACAGAGTTTGGTCTACAGTTACACCAAGATACTTAACTGCGGGTTTGCGAGGGACGGTGGACCCAGCAAGTGACAAGGAGTCTGATAAAATCTGAGACACACGGGACTGAGTCCCAGCAACCATCACTTCTGTTTTGTCTGTGTTTAACTTACGTTTGTTGCTGTTCATCCACAGTGAGATATCAGTAATACAAGAATCCAGGCTAAGCTGGAGAGTAATAAAGTTACTAGGACTGGCAGACTGGGAAACTTCAGTGTCATCAGCATACTTGTGAAATAAACACTGGTGTTTAAGTATGACGTCTGAGAGGGGCTGTGAATACAGGGTAAACAGAACTGGGCCTAAGACCGAGCCCTGAGGCACACCGTATTGAAGGAGGCTGGGAGATGAGGTGATACCATCAACAGTGACAGACTGGTAACGGTCCGAGAGGTAGGACATTAACCACTGGAGCACTGTGCCCCGAATGCCAAAGGTTACCTCTAATCTCTTGAGCAGTATAGAATGATCGAGCGTATCGAAAGCAGCACTGAGGTCCAGCAGGGTGACAAGGGAGACAAACTTCTCATCGGCCTTCATTAGGAGATCCCCGAGGACGCTCAGCACCGCTGTCTCCACGCCACGACCACTCCTGTAAGCCGACTGGTAGGTTGTTGTCTACCAAATGCTCAAGAAGTTTGGAAAGGAAAGGTAAGTTAGACACGGGCCTGCAGTGTTTTAGATTATTACAGTCTAGGTCTGATTTCTTGAGAAACGGGGTGACTACTGCTTGCTTGAACTGCTTCGGAACAGTGCCAGAAGAGGGTGGGTGGTGTTTGGGGGTTTAACGTCCTTTTCCACCACATAGGGTGATATTAAAGACGGGGCAACGACGAAAAAGCCAGCACAAATATTTTGCCCCATCCGGAATCGAACTGACGACCCGAGCATTAGAAGTCCAACGCTCTACCATTCGACCACCCCGGCTCCGTGTCAGAAGAGAGTGACATGTTGATTATATCTGTAAGAAGGGAAACAACGTCAGAAGGAAACTGTTTCACTATGCTAGTAGGTATAGGGTCAAGCATGCATGACTTGGGGGGAGACTTGGCGAGCATGTCACTAACGTCCTGCTGTGAAACGGGCATAAAGTCACTAAACACAGGGCCGTACGACGGTTCAGGACAAGCACGGGAGTCAAGATCCTCTCGCAAAGTAATGATCTTTGAGGGAAAGAAGTCACAGAAACGCTGTGGCAGTTCGCTACGTGGGATGTCTGTAGGGAGGGGTTTGATTTTGGCTTTCCCCCTCGCCCCCTCTTACCTTCCCACCACGCGCCACCCGTGTGTGTGTGTGTGTGTGTGTGTGTGCACAGATGAACTTTCCCCGGCAATACGCATTTCTGAACAACCAGGCGTGAACTAATGTGTGGTTTACAAAGAAAACAAAATGTCTCACTCTGGCCTGACCTTTTCACATAAATAGTTAATATGAGTGGCCCGCCCTTAGTACCTCCATTATCATGTCAGGTGTCACCATTACCACTGATTAACCCGCCGATAACTAAGAAGGTTCCCGGTAATGGTTCATATCTCTCCACAAGTGGTCCAACATTCGTGTGACCTATTCTACGTTGAGTTAATTGGCTTTGTTAATTATGCTGTAATGACTTCAACGGACCTATAAAAGTCCTTCAATTTTTCGTTGGCCTCTGTCTTTTGAACCATTCCTCTGGGCCGCCATTTTGGTCTGTTGATAGTCCTGGCCAGTGGTAACCATGTGGAAGCTGTTGGTTGCCGTGACGTTGGTAAGTAAATCGTGAAATATCATTTGGCTGATGTTTTACAAATTACACAATTCACAACATCTGTCAGAAAAAAAGGCTACAGACCAGAGTTGGACCCTGTTGGCAGGAGCAAATCTTGTTACTAGTCGAAATGTTGTATTTTCCCTTTAGTTTCCCAGTTATGTATTTGGAACTCTGATCGTGGAATAACAGCACTTGGATTAAGGTCATGCTGTTAACTGCATTATAATGTTTTATTTTCATTTCATTCCTGTCAGTCTCTTGGGCTCCTGACTGACCGTTGCTCAGCATCATTTTCATAACTTACAACAAAAGAGTTTTCGTTTCGTGTTTGACATGATGTGTGGGTTTATGCTCCTATTTCCTCCATCTTTTGGCCCGCAGATGCTGGTGTGTGATGCAGCCTACTTGGGGGACAGGTACTGAAGTTTATCTGTAATACTTTCATTGTGCATGACCAGAAAATTGTCCGTAGTCACCTGTCCTTCTCCACAGCAAAATGTCAACATTAGTATTTATAATTCATCATTTTCTTCTTGCATTCACCTTGGGCACAGAATAGGAAAAGTGAAAGAACATGAGTAGAAAAGTGTGATTGGGGATAGCGTCAGGGTCTGATCACGTTGTACATTTGACTTTAGTTTGAGGAGGTCGAAGTCAGCCTACCATATAAAAATAAAATCATGTGTCGACTATAGGAATGCCCCATTAATAATCCAGACACGCTCAAAACGTTTGGGTTTTCTTTTGTCTAGGCAGCGGAGAGCGTTCGAAAAGTACGAAAATGAGAAGAAATGCCCTGAAGGTAAGAAATCACTGTTCCTAATACCGCTGTTGCCGATTCTCGTTATAGCGCGTGAACATGCGTGGACGTGCGCGATTTTGGACCGAGACAAGGCTTGATAGACTCGGCATGTGGGCTACTCGAGTCACACACGATGCCGCACTACCACTGCGTTGCGATCGGCTGCCAAAATGGCTCGAGAAAATCAGATAAGCTGGAGAAATTCCCAGAGACGGTCTTACCTAATGGTGAGATCGTTCAGTTTGAGCCCTTTAGTCTTCAAAAGTTTCAAGAAATTTGTGGATAAAAGCGATTCGAAGGCAGAACGCCGACCCGTCTCGGTGGCCTAGCGTGTGCAGCCGCCATTTCGTCGGGAACAAGCGGACAAATTCTGTCCCGGTACCTACATTGTTTGAACACAATCGTTATGGAACCAAAAACCAAGAAAGAAAGACTTTCATTTCCAAGCAAAAGTTCGGTTCGCACTGATAAACAGCCAAAGTGCTTGAATAAAAATTAGTGGCAAGCCACAAGTCACAGGTCGACTTGACCTTTACGCCGCCTACCTCTCGGTTGAAGCGACTGCCGATCTGCTTCAAGGGCTAGAGTGATAAGCTGCGCTTTTGTGTAGCCACTTAAACGCACGCCCCTGTCTTTCAGATATTTTTTCAGTTCAGGAACTTTCATTGATTTAATTTTATCGCGAACATCTTCGCCGGTCGAAACGCTCACGTTGCTCGCCATCGCATGCGTAGCCCACCTCAGGTGGACCGTTCGCGTCTCCGGCGCTGGAGAGCACCCGACTCTTCGAAACCGGCAACCGCGCAATTGGTGTTTAGCTCTCTCTCTCTCTCTCTTCTCTCTCTCTCTCTCGCGCGCGCGCGCGCGCAAAACACACACACACACATACACACACACATTGACACACACACACACATACACACACACACGTACACACAGAACTGAGAAAACAAAGCGAGCTCCATCTGTACAAAACACATGTTTACTGTTGCAGTAGTTGACCATTTCAAGTCATAGTCAGGTGGAAACGACAGTTTTCCTGACCATTGCAAGGGGATTTGAAAGAGGGGCATACTAAAAAAAAAAAAAAAATTAAAAGACCTGTAGCAAGTTAAATTGACGATCTTATGGTCTCCAGCTGGAAGCTCAGTCAGTTGAAGCATGGAGTTCCCGTGGTAGATAAACATGTTGAGCATTGCTTGGCCGTGTTGCAGGTTTCAAATGCACGAGTCCCAAAATGTCTACATAGCCTTTAATATATATATATATATATACACCTTTTAGCCTCAGGCATCATAGTCATCCCTAAAATCTAGGGATCAATCTAGAAACAAAAATCACCATGCACAGACCATTAATATTAGGGGCACGCACCTGTAGGAGTTTAACAAATCCAATGTCTCCTTTCCGCTAAGGCCTCACTGCAGTAATGAGAATCTGCTTTCTGTTTTGGCCAGACTCTATTCCACTCAAATCCATTCGCGTCACATCTGCTTGCCATCTACGGGAAATGTCCCAGCATCACTGGCAGTGTGCCCTCCCTTGCAGCCCCCTGGCACGCACCATGCCCTACAAGTAAAAAAATCAGGCTTTTACATGACAACAAAAATCAGGCTTTTACATAACAACGAAAATCAGGCTTTTACATGACAACAAAAATCAGGCTTTTACATGACAACAAAAATCGCTACAAATTAGCACACTCGCAAAACGTTTTCCTTCAAATAAACACCAACCTTGACCCCCACAACCTTGACCCCCACAACCTTGACCCCCACAATCAATGTGTGTCCTGACACCGTGCAGAGTGCGAGGCCAACCCCATGGACGTGGCCTTTGTGGTGGACGCGTCAGCCTCCATCTGGCCCGCCAACTTCACCATCGGACTCAACTTCATCGAGGACTTCGTGCAACTCTTCAAAATAAGTGACACTGCTGTGAGTACCCGGACATATCGTATGGTTCTCTCGTTGGCTGTTTGGGAGTTTCACCCATGTACACGAGTGGGTGGGTGTTTGAAGGCTCGACGTCCTTTTCCATAACATGCCCATGTTTTATCACGAATACACGCACACACATACACACTGTTCGTTTATAGGTATGTTCACATGGGTCTGGGTTCAGGTATATTCACGTGGGTTTGGGTTCAGGTATATTCACATGGGTTTGGGTTCAGGTAGGTATATTTACATGGGTTTGGGTTCAGGTAGGTATATACACATGGGTTTGGGTTCAGGTACAGTATATTCAAATGGGTTTGGGTTCAGGTATATTCACATGGGTTCGGGTTCAGGTATATTCACATGGGTTTGAGTTCAGGTATACTCACATGAGTTTTGATTCAGTTAAGGTAATGCGTTTTGTGACCTCCCTTTTACAAAGTGTGAGCCGAACGGGAGAGCGTTGGACTTTCAATACTCGGGGTCGAATCCCAGCTGGGGCCAAAGATGTGTGCTGACCTATTTCGTCATTGCACCGTCTTACGTGATGGAATAGGGCGTTAAACTCCCAAGCACCCACCCACCTAACCTCCCTTAAGACGACCAAACACCGAGCCGGAACTATTCCCATTTCCCAGGCGCTCGTGTGTCACATGCTGTATGTATTACTACAGGTGCATGTGTCCCTGGTGCATGTGTGTCACATGCCGTATATGTCGATACAGGTGCGTGTGTCCCTGGTGACGTTCGGGGAGGTGGTGTACACTCAGGACGCCTTCAACTTCGGCGACCACACGAACAAGGGGCAGCTGAAGCAAGCCATTTCCGACATCACCTACAGGAGCGGCATCCGCACCAACACAAGCGGCGGCATCTGGTGGGTACCGTTCATCATCATCATCATCATCATCATCATCATCACTGTATATTGTGCAAGCGCTTGAAATGGCTCAATACGCCTCGAACTCAACCCAACACGCACGCTCACGTGAATCACAAGCATTCTCTCACACTGTTGACGTCAACACAGTACAGTCTCCTGGTGCGAAGGGTCAGCTCAGCAGCGTCAGTTTTGGAATTTAGAATTGCATTTGTTTTCAAATTTTGTGGCTGAACATTTCCACAGCAGAGGAGGAGGAAACCGGAGTACCCGGAGAGAACACCCGACGATTGAATGAACGTTGCCACATATAAAAGGAAAATTCTTTGCCCCGAGTGGGACTGGAACCTGACCACTCACATCCGTGACGAAGTGCTAACCACTAGACTACCGACATGAGACTGAACTGTCACATGTACCGAAGTGTAGCGACTGGCAACTCACTATAACGGCCACAATTCATGTTTAACACCTGGGCTGACTAAGCTGCAGCAGCAATCGAGC
Source organism: Batillaria attramentaria (assembly GCA_018292915.2). NCBI lineage: Eukaryota > Metazoa > Mollusca > Gastropoda > Batillariidae > Batillaria > Batillaria attramentaria. Next base: position 563,738 of record JACVVK020000439.1, read on the forward strand.
GTCAAATACATCATCATAATCACCATCATCTTTACTAACATTCGTTCTAGGAAAATGAGCGATACAAATCTATACACGCATTCTTCTTCTCATAACTCATGAGCAAAGTGGTGGTGTTGTGCAGGTACATGAGCAAAGTGGTGTTGTTGTGCAGGTACATGTTGAACGAACAGATGCCACAGGCTCGTCAAGGCGTTCGCCGCGTCTCCATAGTGCTGACGGACGGTAACTCGCAGGAGTCGGACCTGACGAAACAGGCGGCGATGGAGGCGCATCAGACGGGGCTTGAAATGTTCGCTATCGGTGTAGGACACGATGTGTCGGACCAGGAACTTCACAACATCGCTAGTGACGAGAGGTAGAGAACCAATAAATTATCGGCAGAAAACTCATTCCTGAAAGCCAACCGTTCGTGGGTGAGTGAGTATTTTAAGGCTTAACGCCGCGTCAGCGACAAAGACTAATTCGCGGCAGCCAACCGTTCGTAGTGGAGCTCAATCAGTATAGTTGGCACCCTTGGACCGTCCATTGAGTATAGTTCGCCTGCTGAGTTCGGTATAGGGTTAAGTTTAGGGTTGGGTTACCGTGTGTACTTGGTGCATTCGCTGTGTCGTGTAGGCAGTCATCCTGCATATAATAATAATATATATAATAATATATTACACTTGTAGAGCGCGGAGTTCTGCTTCGAAAAGCACTCAGTGCGCTTTTGCTCACACACACACACACACAACATTCACACGCACACATTTATACACATCAATACAGGCGGTGGAGTTTAAACTTAAAGATGAAAAGATAGTTTGAAAAGACGTGTTTTGAGGGTATGCTTTAAACTGTAGGAAGGAAGGGATGTTTCTCAGAGAAGATGGCAAGGAGGTCCAAACGTGGGGGGCACTATCGCTGAAAGAACGTTGGCCAAATGTTTTGAGGCTGACCCGGGGGACCTTAGGTAGCTTTTCTAAGGATGAGCGGAGAGTGCGGGATGTTTCGTACGTGGTGAGTTTATCAGAAAGGTACATCAGGTGCAAATGACAGACGGGGGTGAACTATACCGACGTGGATGCTACAGGAAGAAGCTGACCCTTACAGCTGAACGTGGTTACTGCAGTCACAACCTGTCAACAAAGTTTGTAACCTCGTAATGTCAAACCAGGTCTGTCCTCTGGGACTACTGCTTTAGTTGTAACTGTACACTGCAGACTTTGCATCATAAGGATGCGACTAACCACAAATTTCAATACTTTGTTCAAAGTTTACAACTATTTTGTCCCATGGAAAAGGTGTTTTTGATTCTTATTCACATTATGAAATGAAACGAGAATCCAAAAGGTCAGTACCTCGTCTGTATTTCTTCCTGTCCACCTGGTGTGATCGTCTGACTGACTGTTTACAGACACGTGTTCGTGGTCGATAATTACCACATGCTGGAGTCCATCCTCAAGCGACTGGCCTACGAAGCTTGTAACGGTAAGTCACGTGATGCACGTGCATACTCCACCTAAAACCTGAAGTGGACAGTAGTTTTACATGTGTGTGTGTGTGTGTGTGTGTGTGTGTGTGTGTGTGT